>JAAAXO010000088.1:0-110587 GCA_011799875.1 Thinopyrum elongatum | reverse complement strand
AAGACCATTCTTAAGTAAATAGTATAATAATATCACTCGTTTATTTCATCTTGCTTTGTAAAGTCTGAACGTGAAGTGCAGGATCTACAGCATTGCTCGAGAAATCTTCTATTTATCCACCCATGAAACGTAGCAAGCATAGCTCATTATCTCAACAATAACACAATTCTAATCATGACAGTTTTGTAAGTCTGATAATATTCTTCGTACAGGAAATTTTTCCTTGTCTAAAGCGCTGCAATTTTTGAAGTAATTCACGTTGATTAAATATGGTGGAAACCCAACGAGTAACGCTAGCATGTTTTCAAGCAGCCCACGTAGCAGCTGGAAAAGGCTATAATCTACAATGTTCAGACACCATACATCAGCAAAAACTAGTGAATGATGCAAAGCAAACAAAACAGCCAGCAGCAACACGGTCGTTCCTCGGATATGTAAACATGTAAACGTTGTTCCAGTTTAACTCCCAAGTAAGATATTATATCAGGAACATGATCTACCCTCAGCAATGGTGGGCAATATTCAATTTTAATTTAGGAACGATGGTCATGATCTCGTACCTGAAGTGGTGGTGCAGGCCTACAATTTGTCGATTATTGGCATGTGGACGACCTACGGTGCTGGTGGTGGCACGTATTATATTTTGATCAACCTCATACCTCATAACGGCAGAGGTAATCATCCTCTCCTCAGGCACCAGCCAGCAGCAAGGAGCAGGACCAAAGGCATCTAAGTAAGGTACCAGCAGCACCAGAAGTTTGGCCATACTCAAGGAACACGCTTTCGCTCGTTCACGAACTGATGTGGAAGGGGAGGCGTTGTTGTTGTCGTTGCAGAGGGCTGTCAAGGGTGCAGCCGTGGTGGTGGTTGGGGAACCAAGGGATTATAAAATTGTACAGCTGTTACACGATTCCATGCCTTATCTCTCATCCTTACTTAGAACTCCACATGACCTGTCCCAACCCTAACCTCCTCCCGCCCACTTCCCAGACTTTCAATCTTGCAGATAATCGACTTCATCCCTTCCATTCTCATCCTTCCCGGGCTCCAACGCTTAGCCATCTCCCCCTGCAGTTCCCCTTCATCATTGCTGGAAATTTATCACTGCAACTCCTTGTGTCGATGTTCTCCCAGTCAATCTCGTCGGCTGTGATCCTGCCATGGTTAGCAGCAATAGAAACACACAAGAATATGATCCTACAGACTACTAGAACGTTGGTGTGGTGGTGTGGTGTGGTGTCACAAATCCGTCAAGCAAATCTCAAATTCTTACAGTTCTTACCCAGCAGCAGGGTGGTGATCGGCAACCTTTGTAGTCAAAACTCTCAGAGCTTGGACAGAGCGATTGCCAGGTGGTGTCAAACGCCACGAGTGTAGATGTATGTGGAGCTGGGGGGAAGGTTATGATATGGTAGCAAAAAGGGCAGCAATAATCAATTCAGAGATGCAATGTTGAATAAACTCCTCAACGACGGTACTGGTCGGTCCTAGGCTAGACGTGCTAGAGACGCGAGCCTAGAACACTAACAAAAATCACGGCGTGCCACGTAAACAAGGAGGAGCACACTCTGAATTTTTTTCTTTTTTTTTTTTGCACTTTTTTTTTTTTTTTTTGCTCCGCAACAAATTTTTTCGAGTTACAAATGTCTTTTAATGCCTAGCGAATTTAGACTTAGTTTTTTTTTTTTAAACGGAACTATTTTTTCTTCTGCGGGTTAGGCGAAAATTGGGGAATCCGACTTGTTCACGACTCGTAGTATCGCGTGATCTGGAAACCTAAAATAAAGGAATAATAATGGAACTCGGACTAGGAATGGTGGCAGAGATGAATCGGTGGAACTCGGACTGGTGATGGTATAGACGGTAGTATATGTGGGGTCGGATATGGTGGTGGTATATGGACTCGGATTGGTGGTGGTATATGGACTCGGATCGGTGGTGGATATGGACAGAGAAATAGCAGTAAGCGTGGTGGTATACGGTAGGGCGGGATGATGATGGTGCGGGCGGCGGCGTGACAACTTGTGAACAGAACTCGAAAACTCTAAAGAACTAGACGCTAAGACCAACAACTTGACACGACGATGCAACCGCAAATTCAACAAAGCAAAAACCTAAAAAAGATTATGCAAAGGCTCAGATTGGTTCGGATAGATGAACTAACCCTAAATTTTTTTTGGCTTTTCCTGGACTGTAGGGATGAAGAACAGACTCGATCTAAACTACGAAAAACTGTAAATCTTCACCGAGCAAACCTGGGAATCTGATACCACTTGATAGGGGGGGGTGTCCCGATCTTTCGATATGATGATAGCTATCGATTTGGTGGAGTCGACTTTGATGATCCGAACTACAACGTGCACGACGTTCGCGCCCTTAGCAATCGCTAAACCAATCTCCGAGGTTACTGACGATGCCGGAAAGCACGATCAGCCGCACGAAGGTCTATTCCTGCAAGCAATCGAAGAACAAGCAAGAATATGATATTCAATCTGATATTGCGAATATAGATGAAAGTATGATAAAGGTGGGGATCCGGAAGCGGTCTTGGTCTGGTCGTTGGACACAAACGAAGTACAAGAAGTTGCAATGGCTAACTTTTTAACTAAACCAAATCCCAAAGTCTAAACGGTGCCCTAAGGGCTGTATATATGGAGGAAGAGGAGGGGATTTCGTGGCCCTTGAAGGAGGGGTCCGAAACCAAAACCTATCTCTTGTTCCCCACAAATACGGACTCTAAAAACAGCCTATACTCAAGTATTTCGAAATTACATGGGCTCGGCCCAATAATAAGGTGACGCAGCACCTATAATAGCCTTGGACGAAATTTATGAAGTGACATCTTATATTTTCGTCAAGGCTTCCTGCACTCATTATGGTGGCTTCAAAGTCCTGAAATCATCCCTTGTAAACTCCGTTCTTGTTCCCTTGTGCATGCCATCATCTCCATGCTTGAACTTGCTCCAAGGTTCCTCTTTCTTGTCCAAGCTAGGGCCTTCATTTGTAAGCAAAACAAATGGATCCAATTTAGGCAGCATCATATCTCATGAACTTTAGAATCATTACCAAAACGAAAGTACCTGCTGAATTTAATTGGCGTGCGCGAGCTCTGTAATTGGTCCAGTATGTATAAGAAAGGGGCGTAGGGTGGGTGGATTTCAGTCTGTAAACGGTATGATGTCCTCATCACTATACTCTAGAATGGTTGAATCTCTCTATTTAATCCACCATGAAACGTGCAAGCAAGCTTCATTCTCCTCAGCAATACACATCTAATCATGCCAGTTGTAATCTCGCTAATATTCTTCTACAGAATTTTTTCCTTGTCTTAAGCGCTGCAATTTTTGAAGTAATTCACGTTGATAATATGGTGGAAAAACAACGAGTACGCATAGCAGTTTTCAAAGCAGCCCACGTAGCTGGAATAGGATATAATCTACAAGTTAGACCACCATACACATGCAAAACTAGTGAAAGCACAACAGCAGCAGCAACACGTCGTTCCTCGGGATATTGTAAACATGTAAACCGTTGTTCAGTTTCTAACTCCCAAGTAGATATATATCAGGAACATATCTACCCTCGAATGTGGAATATTCAATTTTAATTTAGGAAGATGGTCATGATCTCGTACTGAAGTGGTGGTGCAGGCCTACCATTACGATTATTTGCATGTGGACGACCTGGTGCTGGTGGTTGCACGTAGTTATGATTTTGATCAACCTCATCCTCATAATCGCCCGGCGTAATCATCCTCCTCCTCGGCACCAGCAGCAGCAGGAGCAGGAACCAAAGAAGCATCAACAGTAGGTACAGCAGCACCAGAAGTTTGGCCATCCTCAAGAGGAACACGCTTCGCTCGTCCGAACTGATTTGGAAGGGGGCGTTGTTGTTGTCGTTGCAGAGGTGCGACAGGTGCAGCCGGTGGTGGTTGGGGAAGACGCGTGAGCAATTCATTAAACTGTTATCCAGCTTTGTCTCCGAACGACTTCTCCATGCCATCTATTCTCCATGGCCTCTTCAAAATTGTAGCACATCTCCCACTGGCCACTCATCATTTGCTGAAATTATCATGCAACTCCTTGTTCGTCATGTTCTCCCAGTCAATCTGTCGGCTTGTGATCCTGCCATGGTTAGCAGCAATAGAAACACACAAGAATATGATCCTACAGACTATGAAAGTGGTGGTGGTGTGGTGTGGTGGTCACAAATCCGTCAAGCAAATCTCAAATTTTACCAGTTCTTACCAGCAGCAGGTGGTGTCGGCAACCTTTGTAGTCAAAACTCTCAGAGCTTGGACAGAGCGATTGCCAGGTGGTGTCAAACGCACGATGTAGATGTATGTGGAGCGGGAAGGCTTATGATATGGTAGCAAAAGGGTACAGCAATAATCAATTCAGAGATGCAATGTTGAAAAACTCTCAACGACGGGTACTGTGCTGGTCCTAGGCTAGACCGTGCTAGAGACGCGAGCCGAGACACTAACAAAAATCACGGCGCTGCACGTATCAAACAAGGGAGGAGCACACTCTGATTTTTTTTTTTTTTTTTTGCACTTTTTTTCTCTTTTTTTTTTTTTTTTTTGCTCCGCAACAAATTTTTTTTTTTTTAAAACTGGAACTATTTTTCTTCTGCGGGTAGCACGAAAATTGGGGAATCCGACTTGTTCACGACTCGTAGTATCGCGTGATCTGGAACACTAAAATAAAGGAATAAATACTGGACTCGGACTAGGACTGGTGGCAGAGATGAATATGGTGGAACTCGGACTGGTGATGGTATATGACGGTAGTATATGTGGGCTCGGATAGGTGGTGGTATCTGGACTCGGATCGGTGGTGGTATCTGGACTCGGATCGGTGGTGGTATATGGTAGGGGCGATGATGATGGTGCGGCGGCGGCGTGGCAACTTGTGAACAGAACTCGAAACTCTAAAGAACTAGACGCTAAGACCAGCAACTTGACACGACGATGCAACCGCAAATTCAACAAAGCAAAACTCTAAAAAGATTATGCAAAGGCTCAGATTGGTTCGGATATGATGAACTAACCCTAAATTTTTTGGCTTTTTCCTGGACTGTAGGTATGAAGAACAGACTCGATCTAAACTACGAAAAACTGTAAATCTCACCGAGCAACCTGGGAATCTGATACCACTTGATAGAGGCTAGGGTGTCCCGATCTTTCGATGAGATGATATCTATCGTTTTTGGTGGAGTAGACTTTGACGATCCGACTACGAACGTGCGAGGACGTCGCGCCTTAGCAATCGCTAAACCAACTCCGAGAGGTTATTGACCACGCCGGAGCACAATCAACCTGACCCCGAGGGTCTATCTCCTGCAAGCAAACGAAGAACAAGCAAGAAACTAAGATTTGCAATCTGGATATTGCGAATATAAGATGAAAGCTTTATTGATCGAGGTGGGGTTCTGTGACGTCTTGGTCTGGTCGTTGAACACAAACGAAGTACGCGAAGTTGCAGCTATGGCGAACTTTTAATCTAAACAAAACCCAAAGTCTAAACGGTGCCCTAAGGGCTGTATATATGGAGGAAGAGGAGGGGATTTCGTGGCCCTTGAAGGAGGGGTCCGAAACCAACCCTATCTCTTGTTTCCCCACACATACGGACTCTAAAAACAGCCTATACTCAAGTATTTCGAAATTACATGGGCCTGGCCCAATAATAAGGTGACGCAGCACCTATAATAGCCTCTGGACGAAATTTATGAAGTGACATCTTGTATATTTCGTCCAAGGCTTCCTGCACTCATTATGGTGGCTTCAAAGTCCTGAAATAATCACTTGTAACTCCGTTCTTGTTCCCCTTGTGCATGCCATCATCTCCATGCTTGAACTTGCTCCAAGGTTCCTCTTTCTTGTCCAAGCTAGGGCCTTCATTTGTAAGCAAAACAAATGTATCCAATTTAGGCAGCATCATATTCTCATGAACTTTAGAATCATTACCAAGAAACGAAAGTACCTGATAATTTAATTGGCGTGCGCGAGCTCTAGTAATTGGTCCAGTATGTATAGAAGCAGGGGCTGTGGGTGTAACAATGGTATTGATGTCCTCATCAGTTGTCCTGACTTTAGTGGCCATGGTTCGAATCCCAGTCGTACTGTTTATTAGTATTAATTATACTGCGCCTCGTTAACCTCAACCGCCTGTCGATTCATTTTTCTTGTTCACCCTACGAGGAAAACCGTTCGCCTCCAAATGTTTTCCTCTCCATGTGTGAAAACAATCTGCATGCCTGACTCTCCTTCTCCCTCCCATAGTCCCACCTCCTCCCCGTGTGAAAACAATCTGCATGCATGACTCTCCTCTGATGTAGGGTGGAACCCTAGGGGCCAATCTTTCACAATTTGGAGGGGGATTCCCTAAGAACACACGAAGAACACAAGGGAAAAAACAAGAGGAAACACTCAAATTGACTTGATCCAATCATACATGGATTAGATCCACATACACAAAGAGGTAACAAAGATCCAAGGACAACAAAGGAGGGTACAAAGGTAACAAGTTCATCCCAATCCTATGAGGAAAGAGGTCTTGAATCCATATAGGATCTTCCCAAAGGGGGTCTTGAATCCACTTGGGGGATCTTCTCCGAGGAGGCCTTGGTCTCCAATGGAGTAGAGGTAAGTGGATGAGCAACACTCTATCTCAAATGAGCTAATCCTTTGCTGACCCTAGAAACAAGGTGGGGGAAGAGTATATATAGTCTTAGCCACGAAGGGGTAAGTGGGAGAGAGATACAAGGCCAAAGGCCACACCTGCGCATAGGCGGTTCCGGACATCCGGAGGGTTACGGTCGTCCAAAGGCTCACGAGGGTCCGGATGTTCGGAGGTGTCCGAAAATCCGATGATTCCTCTCACGTATGGTGGCATCGGATTTCCGGTCTATGGTCGGTCGTCCGCTTGCTAGGGGCGGTCGGACGTCCGGCATCGGTCGGTCGTCAGTCGCTATAGACTCCATCGGCTGTGGTCCTTCTGGCTGGCGGGCCTGCGGGGTGTCGGACGTCCGGTGTCTGTCGGACGTCCGGTGCATGTAGCTTCCAGGTAGCTTCTTGTCTAGCTTCTTGCGCTCCGCTTCCTCGCCTTCTTGTCCGATGCTCCTAGCTGCTCCATGGTCTTCCTCTTGGTTCCTGGTCATGCATAGCACATATGTTTGAGGTAGTAGCCATGTCTCACATGTGGAAAGTGATGGTTCGGAGAGGAGCGACTTCACCTTGTGCCCAATGGCATATGCTCGAGGTCTCATCATATGTCCTCTTGGTGATAGAGGCGAGGGTCCCGATCTTTCGATGAGATGATAACTATCGATTTGGTGGGGTCGACTTTGATGGTCTGACTACAAACATGCACGACGTTGCGCCTTAGCAATCGCTAAACCAATCTCCTGAGGTTACTGACGATGTTGGAAGTACGAACAGCCTAAGCATGAAGGTCTATTCCTGCACGCAATCAAAGAACAAGCAAGAATATGATAATGCAATCTGAATATTGCGAATATAGATGAAGTATTGATAAAGGTGCGGATCCGAAAGCAGTCTTGGTCTGTTCGTTGGACACAAACGAAGTACACAAAGTTGCAATGGCTAACTTTTAACTAAACAAATCCCAAAGAAAAAACTACTAGATTGATCTACTTATATAGGAGCAAAGGATGGCAGCCAAGGAGGTGGGAGGACGTCCCAAGGCAACATAAAACTAACCCTAGGTCGTACAAGGCCCATGGACCCAAGTGGAGGTGATGCAACACCTTTGGACTTGTAGTTTGATTCGGATTCTGCTGCTATGTCAGATTGTTTCGTCAATATCTCAACACTCTAGACGAATTTGAAGGTGAATCCAATTGGGTTGGAAATAGCACGAAATCTACTTTCTAACAAAAAAAGAATCACCCAATTCGGAGTTCGTATGAAAGAGTTCTTGGCGTTTTCAGGCAGGTATGTCTGTGCAGTCCGAATCTGAGTCCAGAACATGAGAGACTTGGACTCTATCTTCTCTTGGCCCAAAAGTGACGTGAGAGGACTTTTTGAGCAGCACCTAAACTTCTATTTTCCCTTATCTTCATATGTGGATTGTACAAATGCCCCATACACCTGCAATTAGAAATGGCACAAAAGTCTGTGAAGTATTTTTATCCTGGATAACATAAATAAATTATTGCATAGTTTGCATTAGAAATCACCTCACAAATATGCATCTTTGCAATATTTTTGGTCGTATCCAAGGTAGTCACGTCCTCATCACTTGGGGCTTGGGGAGTAGTCCTAGTGTACATGGGGATGATCATAGGATGCTCCGCATCATCTCCCCCCCACCCTTGGGAAAGATCCGACCTCGGATCGTGAACCTTATCACCATGGAGACGGTTGTCATGGACGGACTTGTATGTCATGGCGCAACCAAAGTACTTCAAGAAGTCATCAGGATGGTATTCATGCAAAACGAGCAAACACAAGGGACTCTTGGGAATACAATGGTTATGCACATAAGGTGTCTATCAAGTAAGTATGAGTCCGTGTGACAAGATTTTTCGTGACAAGGCACATGGTACTTAGCCAAATGATCTAAAATGACATGTAATGCATTCATGGAGCAAAGTTATTTGTAGTACGCACAAAGGTGTTGTGAATGTGATTAATGCGACCATTGTGCAAAATGATGTCATAATAGGACGGTGTATCAAAAGCATGAACATGGTAATTGGTGCTTAATGTGATTATCTTATCATGCAATTGATGGTGGGCAATGTGATCATTATGTATGAATATGTCATCAAGGAAGATCACAACAAATTTGCTAAGGAAGTGCACAAGCTCATATATCATGGATGATATAGAAATACAAGATGCAACAAGGCAATCATAATGTGAGTCGATCCATGCATAAGATGCAAATTCGTTATGGGTGGTGTTGTACCATGGCTCGATGTCGTGGCATAAGTGGTAGACTGGTGGTGCTTTCAAAGTAGGTCCATCCACTATGTTTGAGCGCTCCGCAATTTGAAGGTCCATAGGGTCCATCTCCAATGCCGGTCCTCCGTCCAATATATATATCATGTAGACAAGAAGGAGACAACAATGAAAGTATGGCCCATCCAATATGCCTATTTGAATATGGCTCAAAGGAAAGGAGTTCACCGCATGAATGTTCTCGAAGATGTTGGAGTTGCACATCATGTACGCCTTCACATAACCAATACGTCTCATCATGGTAATGCCTTGTGAATCCTTCAAAACGAAAGAACATGACAAACACTCGAAAAAACAAATGAGGTTAGCGGAAATGCAAAACCTATCATTCGTGTGGTTAAATACCCAACAAGTGTTCTCATCATTCTTATCATAAGAAAGGACAAGGGTGTAGGGCATGGTATGTAGACATAATATGCTAGCATAACCAAAGACATTAAGCTCAAATAAGCAAGCATGCATCACAAGTAAGGTATCCAAGTCTCCAAGATCAATAAGCATAGTGTTGTTGCACTCACTACAAGTGAATATGAGAGATGAAACTAATGGAGATATGGAACAATGATCGATACAATTCATGCGAGAGGCATCAACATATATGTCATCAACCCAATGCAATGAGCAATTATGTATCATGGGTGATGCAACAAGCAAGCAATCATAGTGATCAAGTCATGGAAGGTAGTAGTGCGAAGATGCAACATACTAGAAGGAATCATGGCAATCATGTCATGTGTGCAATTAGCGGGCATACATAATGCACATGACATATCACAAGCATGAAAACAAGATATGAGTAATGTATCATCATTGTATTGGCAAGAAGTCCTATGTAAATAGAAATGGAACATCACGACTCTCCCAACACAAGAATCGACGATAGCATGGGGCATGTATAGAACATGGCAATAGCAACTAGTATCTCCACCAAGCATGCAAATACACATAGTAGTAGTAGAATGGTGAATCATATGTAAGTGCAAGCAAGGGTCACAATTGCATGGGAAAGGCATTGAAGGAAGGATAAGATGCAAAGTGAACACGGTAAAATGGGCATAAGGTGACAAATGGTATATAGCCCATAGCCGCGTGAGAGCCAAGTAAAAGAGATGCGTGTAATCCTTGCGCGAAAGGAACGGTGGTAAGGATACTCCACCAAATCCCAAATCATTGTTGCTCTCAAGAGCTCGTTTCTTCAACTCATGGGATTGTGAGGTTGATGAGTGTTCATAAGTACCTACACAAAACAAGGCAAAGGAAAAATTGTGTGTGCGTGGTATATGTACACATCATCCATTATGATGCATACGTGCAAGTGTTGGTTAGCACAAAATATCCAATGCTCAAATAAATGAGATGCATGATATAGAAACATGTCATCCATCATGATATGTTTGTTGTTATGTATAGCATAATGGAGACTCAAATTGTGTAATGCATCACGAGTGATATCTCGAGCATTGTCATGAATGGTATTCATATGGTGCACACAATGGATGCATTCATGCAATCTATAATTATTCTCATGGCAAGGAATTTGTAATGCATCACCATATACATGTGTAGCAATTTTATTCATGGGTTGATGCACCCAGTGTATGGGATCAAGCGATGTATTTTCATGGCATGGCATATGGGATACATTGCACAAATTTTGCAAGGGTGGCATAGCAATATCATCGCAAGAGAAACAAATACCAATAACCATCATCTCACCATGTATGCCATAAGTGCAAATGGGATTTATTTTAATGGGGCATGCATAGTTACTATGTTGAGATTGTAATGAAGCAATATGGGAGATCTCACTCATAGCATATGACAAGTTTAATGGATTGTTAAACATGACGTGACCAATAGAATTTTCACATGATATCCTATGGACCATAGCATCACAACTAGGCAATTCAACATGCTCATCATCATATTCATCATAAATGGGTGGCATATCGAAACAAAACATAGTATGCGATGAATCCATAAGGTGATCAACATCATGCAACCAATCGATGTCAAGATAGTCCACTAGTGGGACAAGTGAAGCACCATCACCTAGGCTACCTTTAGAGCTCCGCTCATGTGTTGTAGGTGAGGTTGCAAAAATTAACGCTTGGTCAATAGTTTCATCAACTTGATGGCACCATGTGGGGGGTGCATCGTCGTTCATCATGGCCATCGGTTTGCCCATTGGAGGTATGGACTCGTCGAGAATTGGCACTTTGTCTTGTGAGAGATCTAGCACCAAAAAGGAAAACACACTAGGAGTAGATGTTAAGTAGTTAGAAATAATAGTGGACTCACGCGCCCTCTCAACTACCTCACTCACTAAGTGTTGTGGCTCACTCACTCCCTCTAGGATGCTTTCACTCATATGGTTGGTGGAGTCACTCAAATGGCTCTCAACCTCACATAGGGTGTGTGGCATGCTCTTGTTTGTGGGGCTAGTGGTGGTCACACTCATCCTCTCATAGGAAATGCACTCAATGTCACATATGATAGGATCACTCATCTCACTCATGGTGTGGTGGCTCTCCTCACATGGTAATTGGGGCATCTCGTCATATGTGGGTGTCGGAGAGATGTAGGTGCAAATGTCTCCATGCTCAACTTCGTTCATCGCCTTGGTTGAAGGGATGTCCCATGCTCAATCTCCTCATCCATAACGCCTCCAAAGATGAATGTTGTAGGATGTGGCAAATCATCGCTCTCCTCCAAGACCAAAGAGAAAGTCTCATGTGCGCTCTCGTAGCTTGACTCAGATTATGAGTCTCATTGGGGCGTCGTCTTCATGTTGTTGAAGAGGTTCGCGCTCGCTGCCGTGGTCGAAGGGGATGGCTCTTGCTCGACTGTCTTGTCGCCATCTTGTTGTAGGAGGCCCATATGATGTGACACCTCGTAGCTCGTCTCCATGACCAAAGGGAATTTCCCATGCTCGGCCATCTTCCTTGACGGGCTTCCAAAGATGGAAGTGTCGCCCTCGCTTGTAGGTGGTTGCCTTTGACTTGATGATGTCGACGTAGGAGTACACGTGGGAAGTAGGCGAAGATGTCGTACATCCAAAGGTGAAGATGCGTTGAGAACACTTGGCGAAGATGCCGAAGTGCTTGTGGTAGCCGTAGCTTCCTCTTGGTTGTGCTTGTCTTACGGTCTTCTCTTGTGCTCATGAAGGATGGTCGTAGCTTGATGTAGAGCTTGTTGGGACTTGTGGGTTTACGCGTGTCAAGCATCTTCAAGTTCATGATGTCATTGTTGTGCTTGAGCTTGTAGTAGATGTCATTCGTCATCGGCGCGCACATGATGCTTGGAGGTGACTTGCCCTTCATGACGATGTGGATCACGAATGTGCTGATGGTCGCCATGGAGATGTGGACGTGGACAAATTGCTCTTGCATCGCATGGGTGCTCCAAAGATTTGCGACTCACTCGCTGCCGCCTTGAGGATGACGAAGGGGAAGAAGACTTGTAGTTGGACAACATTTGTCAGTTTTCCTCCGTGTGTTTGTCCATCCTTTTGTTGTACGTGCCGTCCATATGTTTGTTCAACCTTTTGTTGTGGTAGTCGAACATGTCGTCGATGTAGTCCCTTGTCCGTGCTTCGGATTGTCGTATGTCGATGGCGAGTCGCTCAATGCCTTGCATTGCTCATTGTAGTCCGAAAGAGTGGAGTTTTGATGATGTAGTTGTTCGCGCCGTCGTTGTCGTCGAAGACCGAAGATGTTGTGGTTTGCCTATCCATCACAAGACTCGAGCAAATGTGAGTGGAAGAAAGGAAAGAACTAGAACAATGTACCTTATCCAATGTTGAAGATGGATCAATGATCACTCAATAATGTATTATGGAAATAGCACAATTGGTACCGGATCTTGTCAATTCTCACACCTACACAAATAAGGCTTACGGAGTAGCTTGGTGAGGATAGTGGCACAAAAATTTTATGCAAAATGTTAGCAAGAGTCAATAATGTTGAAAGAGATTCACAAATTCGCAAGTGAAACAAGTAGACCAATAGCAAAGAATGGCACACGGAAACACACACATAGATAGATAAAAGGGGTCGTGCAACCAAGGAATAAGCTCAAAATGTGGAATCCACGGAAAATGCTCTTGTTGCACAACTCTAGAGAGACGCTAGCACGATAGCTCAATAGGCGGATATGACACTTGTCCACAACCTATAAGAGACAAAAATGCAATGACTTCTATCCCAAGTATGCTATGTTCTCCACAAGTTGCTCAATAGGCGGATATGGTTCCCGGTGCCTCACACACGATGATCCAAGATGATCAATGATGGTATATGATATGCAATGTGGCGATGCTATGGCTATTGCTTACAAGCTCTTTCTTTTTCTCTCTTATTATTTTTTTCTTTTTTTTCTTTTATGGCCACTATGCGAAATACTCAAACCAAGATAGCAATTCTGTATATGCGGGAACAAACTTGTGGCATAAGAGATGATATGATGATACCGAGATGCGGATACCAAGATGATGTGGTACGTATGCAATGGAAGGTGCGGTCGAGTAACTCTAAAGTGCACAAGTAACATTCCCGACAATACTCAATGGCTAGTCTCGATAGGCAAGTGACACAAAATGGGCTTTGGGTTAAAAATGCAATGGCAAGGGGAATATACAATGGTGTCGTCGAAGTTACCGTTGAGGGTTTCTTGTTTGTAAGCAAGGACGGATGATGATGAAGTGGTCAATGTCGATGATGACCTCATGGTGATGATGAGTGGCGGTGTTCTCGATGTCAAACCGTTCCTAATTAGCCGAAACACCTTAGGAAACGGAAGAACCCCGAACTCAAAATCTCAAATGTCAAATGTCAAATGGTGGTAGTGGAATGCGGTGGTGATTTTGCGGAAGCTCAAAGGGATTGCGGAAGTGCAATGATGGGCTTTGGAGTAGGCAATGCGGAAGTGGAGGTGGTTGGTTATGAAAGTCAGAGTTGAAGTCACCATCCCTAAGTAGCCAAAACACCTTAGGAGACACAAACCACTACTCAAACAAGCTCAAATAAAATTGGGTTAAGTTGGGGTGGCGGAAATGTATGGTGGGCAAGGTTATGTGGAAGTTATGGTGGTGGTTAAAGAAGAAGTAACGATCCCTAAGTAGCCGAAAAACCTTAGGAGACTCGAATCCCAACTCAAGCAACCACAAATGCTATATGGATCAAAATGAGTTAAGTTGCGGAAAGCTATCGTGGTAATGTGAATGATATGGTAGAAGCCCTAGGCAACGATGCCAAAGTTCCAAACATTTGATGGATACAAATGATGGTGGTAGTATTTTTTTGGATGGGGGATGTCAATATCTTCAAAACGAGCTAAAGAACGTTAAAATCTGAATCAGGATGAATTAGTTATGGCCAAAACAAAATTCCAGCCGAGTCAGTTTCTACAGGTTACGAACGTCCGAAAAAGGACGAACATCCAGCGGACGAATGTCTGGAAAGTCTGGAAATCCGTGATTTTGGTTCTGTTGGGTGGTTCCGAATTTACCTAAAGGTCGGACGTCCGGTGCTTCGGAAGGGTCCGGACACCAGTAAAGTGTCGGTCGTCCGGTGGGTCAGGGTCAACACGGGAATTGAGATCCGGAACGTGATTTTGGGCGGAAATTGGAGATTTTGGAGTCAAAATTGAGAAGATTTCATGGATGAAAAGTGGGAAACTTGTGGAGATGTTAGATCCACTCGAAACACAGCAAACCCATGGATCAAATTCAACAAAACATCACAAAAAAATTAGGGCTATTTTTGGTTTGGATTTTCGAAATTTAGGACGAAATCATGCAAAATTAGGCTAGAAAACGATGGGGAAGACTCCAAATTCGTGATCAACGTGGCTCATGATACCAAGATGATGTAGGGTGGAACCCTAGGGACCGATCTTTCATGATTTGGAGGGGGATTCCCGAAGAACACAATGGGGAAAACGAGAGGAACCACTCAAATTGACTTGATCCAATCACACATGGGCTAGATCCATATACACAAAGAGGTAACAAAGATCCAAGGACGACAAAGGAGGGTACAAAGGTAATAAGTTCATCCCAATCCTATGAGGAAAGAGGTCTGAATCCATATAGCATCCTCCCAAAGGGGGTCTTGAATCCACTTGGGGGATCTTCTCCAAGGAGGCCTTGGTCTCCAATGGAGTAGAGGTAAGTGGATGAGCAAAGCTCTATCTCAAATGAGCTAATCCTTTGCTGACCCTAGAAAGGAGGTGGGGGAAGAGTATATATAGTCTTAGCCACAAAGGGGTAAGTGGGAGAGAGATACAAGGCCAAATGCCACGGCTACGCACAGGCGGTTCCGGACGTCCGGAGGGTTACGGTCGTCCGGAGGCTCATGAGGGTCCGGACATTCGGAGGTGTCCAGAAATAATATGATTACTCTTGGGTATGGTGGCACCAGATTTTCGGTTTGTGGTCGGTCGCCTGGTTTCTGTGATAGAGGCGAAGTTGTCCCGTCTTTCGATGAGATGGTGGTTATCGTTTTTGGTGGAGTAGACTTTGACGATCCGAATACGAACGTGCGATGACGTCGCGCCTTAGCAATCGCTGAACCAACTCCGAGAGGTTATTGACCACGCCAGAGCATGATCAACCTGACCACGAGGGTCTATTTCCTGCACACAAATGTAGAACAAGCAAGAAACTGAAATTGCAATCAGGATATTGCGAATATAAGAGGAAAGCTTTATTAATGAAGGTGGGGTTCTGTGACGTCTTGGTCTAGTCGTTGAACACAAACGAAGTACGCGAAGTTGCAGCTATGGTGATCTTTTAATCTAAACAAAACCCAAAGTCTAAACGGTGCCCTAAGGGCTGTATATATGGAGGAAGAGGGGGGGGGGGGGAATTTCGTGTCCCTTGGAGGAGGGGTCCGAAACCAACCCTATCTTTTGTTTCCCCACACATACGAACTCTAAAAACAGCCTATACTCAAGTATTTCAAAATTACATGGGCCTGGCCCAATAATAAGGTGACGCGACACCTATAATAGGCTCTGGACTATATTTATGAAGTGGCATCTTGTATATTTCGTCCAAGGCTTCGTGCACTAATTATGGTGACTTCAAAGTCCTTAAATCATCACTTGTAACTCCGTTCTTGTTCCCCTTGCGCATGCCATCATCTCCATACTTGATCTTGCTCCAATGTTCATCCCTCTTGTCCAAGCTAGGCCCTTCATTTGTAAGCAAGACAAATGTATCCAATTTAGGCAGCATCATATTCTCATGAACATTAGAATCATTACCAAGAAACGAAAGTACCTGATAATTTAATTGGCGTGCGCGAGCTCTAGTAATTGGTCCAGTATGTATAGCAGCAGAGGCTGTGGGTGTAACAATGGTATTGATGTCCTCACCATCCTCCCCTTCTTGAAATGAAGACGTCCTCGACGGAAGCTCATCTTCCTCACACAAATAAGGCTTCAAATCTGCAATGTTAAAAGTGGGACTAACCCCAAAATCGGCTGGCAGCTCAAGTTTAAATGCATTATCATTTATTTTCTCTAACACCTTAAAAGGACCATTAGCACGTGGCATTAGCTTTGATTTGCACAAATCAGGAAATCTATCCTTACGCAAATGTAACCAAAAAAGATCTCCACGTGCAAACACAACATGTTTTCTACCCTTATATCTAGCAAGTTTATATTTAGCATTCATACGCTCAATGTTCTCCTTAGTTAGCTCATGCATTTTTAAAATCAATTCAGCACGTTGTTTAGCATCAAAATTAACCTTCTCCGAAGATGGAACAGGCAACAAATCAATAGGTGCACGAGGTAGGAAACCATATACAATTTCAAAAGGGCACATCTTAGTAGTAGAATGCAGCGAATGATTATAAGCAAATTCAATATGAGGCAAGCATTCTTCCCACATTTTCTTGTTATTCTTCAAAACAGCCCTAAGCATAGTAGACAATGTTCTATTGACTACTTCAGTTTGTCCATCAGTTTGTGGGAGACAAGTAGTACTAAAAAGCAGTTTAGTCCCAACTTAGCCCATAAACATCTCCAAAAGTGGCTAAGAAATTTAGTATCATGCTCTAAAACAATAGTATTTGGCACACCATGCAAGCAAATAATTTCACGAAAGAACACATCAGCAACATTAGCAGCATCATCGCTTTTATGACATGGTATAAAGTGTGCCATTGTCGAGAACCTATCCACGACAACAAATATGCTATCCCTCACCTACTTTGTTCGAGGTAATCCTAAAACAAAGTCCATAGATATATCCTCCCATGGAACACTAGGTACAGGCAAAGGCATATATAAACCATGAGGATTGAGTCGTGACTTAGCTTTTTGACATGTAGTGCAGCGAGCAACAAAGCGCTCAACATCCCGTCTCATCTTTGGCCAAAAGAAATGTGTAGCAAGTACATCCTCCGTCTTCTTCACGCCAAAGTGTCCCATTAATCCTCCTTCATGCGCCTCCTGCAACAACAAAAGACGAACAGAGCTAGATGGAATGTATAGCTTGTTAGCACGGAACACAAATCCATCGTTAACGACGAACTTGTTCCATGTTCTCCCTTCTTTACAATTATGCAATACATCTTTAAATTCAGGATCGTGCACATATTGATCTTTGATGGTCTCCAAACCACATATTTTAAAGTCAAGTTGTGAAAGCATAGTATAACGACGAGACAATGCATCAGCAATAAAATTTTCTTTACCCTTCTTGTGTTTAATGACATAAGGGAAAGTCTCAATGAATTCAACCCATTTAGCATGTCTACGATTCAGTTTTGCTTGACTTTTAATATGTTTCAAAGATTCATGATCAGAATGAAGAACAAATTCTTTCGGCCATAAATAATGTTGCCATGTTTCCAAAGTCCGAACAAGAGCATATAATTCATTATCATAAGTAGAGTAATTCAGACTAGGCCCACTCAATTTTTCAGAAAAGTATGCAACAGGTTTACCATCTTGTAATAACACACCTCCTAATCCAATTCCACTAGCATCACGTTCAAGCTCAAAAGTCTTATTAAAATCAGGAAGTTGGAGTAAAGGAGCATGTGTCAACTTATCTTTCAATACCGTGAAGGCTTCTTCCTGTGCGGTACCCCAAACAAAAGGCACATCCTTCTTTGTAAGCTCATTGAGAGGTGCAGCAATGGTGCTGAAATCTCTCACAAATCACCTATAGAAACCAGCGAGGCCAAGGAAACTCCTCACTTGTGTGACCGTTTTGGGCTGCGGCCAACTCTCAATAGCTTCAATCTTGGCTTTATCAACTTCAATTCCCTGTGGAGTAACAACATAGCCAAGAAAAGATACTCGATCGGTGCAAAAGGTGCACTTCCCAAGGTTACCAAATAAACGTGCATCACGTAGAGCAATAAAAACAGCACATAAATGTTCCAAATATTCCTCCAAAGATCTGCTATAAATCAGTATATCATCAAAGTAAACTACCACAAATCATCCAATGAAAGCACGTAAAACTTCGTTCATTAATCTCATGAAAGTACTAGGTGCATTAGTTAACCCAAAAGGCATGACTAACCACTCATATAACCCAAACTTAGTTTTAAATGTTGTTTTCCATTCATCTCCCAATTTCATACGAATTTGATGGTATCCACTACGCAAATCAACTTTGGAGAATATTGTAGAGCCACTCAATTCATCACGCATATCATCTAGCCTAGGTATAGCATCACGATAATGAATAGTAATATTATTAATGCCTCTACAATCAACACACATACGCGACGTACCATCCTTTTTTGGCACTAGTATAATAGGAACAGCACAAGGACTAAGAGATTCGCGTATATAACCTTTGTTGAGCAGCTCCTGTACTTGACGCATAATCTCCTTCATCTCCTCTGGATTAGTACGGTATGGCGCACAGTTTGGCAGTGAAGCACCGGGAATTAAGTCAATCTGGTGCTCGATCCCTCGAATAGGTGGTAATCCTGATGGCACGTCTTGTGGAAATACGTCAGCGAACTCCTGCAAAATGTTAGTGACAGCAGGAGGCAAAGAGGAAGGCACGTCCTCGAATGAAAATAATGCCTCTTTGCACACAAAAGCATAGCAAACAGATTTGCTGAAATCTAGCTCATCAATATCAGATTTGGTGGCAACTAAACATGAACTTTTCAATTTAATTTCAGAAGCAACACTAGATGGTTTATTATTAGGCGTCATTTGTTGCTCAAATTCTTCTGCCACAATCTGATTTTCACTCTTATTTGTCTCCTGTTTTGCTTTATTAGCTCTATTAATATCATCTTTCAAAATAGAATCAGGAGTCATAGGAAGCAAAGTAATATGTTTATCCTTATGAACAAGAGTATACTGATTGTTTCTACCATGGTATACAGAATTTTTATCAAATTGCCATGGTCTACCAAGTACTAAGGAACATGCTTGCATGGGTACCACATCACAATCAACATAATCAGCATATGTAGAGATACTAAAATGCACACGAACAGTATGTGTTACCTTAACCTTGCCGCTGTTGTTGAACCATTGGATGTAGTAAGGATGTGGATGTGGTCTTGTGGTGAGAGATAGCTTCTCCATCATCTCCATGATAGCCAAGTTGTTGCAGCTCCCTCCATCTATGATGACGCGAATAGAATGTTCCTTCACAACTCCCTTTGTATGGAACAAATTATGCCTCTGATTTTACTCAGCTTGTGTGACCTGCACACTCAAAACACGTTGAGCAACTAAACTTTCATACCTGTCAGCATCTTCAGCAGCCATGTATTGCATCTCATGATCAGAATCATTTCTACCATGTTCTTCACTTGTAATAAGAGCCAAAGTCTTCTCATCATAGTCACTAGCAGACTCATACCCACCATCCTCAGTAGCAATCATAACACGCGGAGATTGGCATTCTCTCGCATAATGACCTGTTCCCTTACAACGACGACAAATAATATCATGTGTGTGCCCTGTTGATGCCATGGATGAAGAAGAGCTCTGGGCAGGCCCAGAAGGTGTACTCCTGGCAGATGGTGGTGGTGGCGCCTGTTTTCTTGTATCTCGGTTGAAATTGGTGGCTGAAATCAGTGGTGCCGTAGTAGGACGTGTGGGAGTAGAGGATGTACGTGGTGTCCATGATGAAGATCGACCTGTAGAAAAATTAGTTTGCGCCAATGCCTGTCGATCCTACACTTCATGTTCAGCTGTGCAAGCAAGATGGAATAAATGAGTTATATTATTATACTCCTTATACTCTAGAATGGTCTGAATCTCTTTATTTAATCCAGCCATAAAACATGCAAGCATAGCTTCATTATCCTCAACAATACCACATCTAATCATGCCAGTGTGTAATTCCTGATAATATTCCTCTACAGAATTTTTTCCTTGTCTCAAACGCTGCAGTTTTTGAAGTAACTCACATTGATAATATGGTGGAACCCAACGAGTACGCATAGCAGTTTTCAAAGCAGCCCAAGTAGTAGGGATATTATCATGATATAATCTACAATGTTCAGACCACCAAACAGAAGCAAAACTAGTGAATTCACAAACAGCAGCAACACGTCTTTCCCCAGGATATTGTAAGCATGTGAAATGTTGTTCATTTCTAACTCCCAAGTAAGATATACATCAAGAATGTATCTACCCTCAAATGATGGAATATTCAATTTTAGTTTAGGAATATGGTCATAATCTTGTACCTGAGGTGGTGCTGTAGCCCTACCGTTGCGATTATATGCATGAGGTTGACCTGGTGCTGGTGGTGCTGGTGGTTGCACGTAGTTCTGATTTTCATCAACCTCATCCTCGTAATAGTCCTCCACCTCTGCAGTAGCAGTAGGAGCTACAGAAGCATCAACAACAGTAGTGGCGGCACCAGAAGTTTGTCCAAGCTCAAGAGGAACACGGCCTGCTCGGCGGAGGGCTGTTTCGCGATGTGGAGGTGGTTGTTGTTGTAATGGTGTAGCAGATGCAGGTGGTGGTTGTGGAAGACACGCGAGTACTTCATCGAACTTGGCATCCAACTTGGTGTCAATTGTCTTCTCAACGTCATCAATCCTCTCCAGTGCCTTTCCAAAGCTGGCCATCACGTCTTCCACCTGTTGACTCAACATTTGCTAAAATTTATCATGAAGCTCCTTCTTCGTCATGTTCTCCCAGTCAATCTCGTCGGCTTGTGATCCTGCCATGGTTAGCAGCAATAGAAACACACAAGAATATGATCCTACAGACTACTAGAAAGTGGTGGGGTGTCACAAATCTGTCAAGCGAATCTCAAAGTCTTACTAGTTATTACCAAGCAGCAGGCGGTGATCGGCAACCATTGTAGTCAAAACTCTCAAAACTTGGATAGAGCGATTACCAGGGAGAGTCAAACGCACGATGTAGATGTATGTGGAGGTCGGATGGCTTATAATATGGTAGCAAAAAGGTCAGCAATAATCAATTCAGAGATGCAAAGTTGAATAAACGCTCAACGACGGTATTGTGCTGGTCCTAGGCTAGACCGTACGAGAGAAACGAGCCTAGAACACTAACAAAATCACGGCGCGGCACGTAAACAAGGGAAAAGCAGACTCTAGAATTTATTTTTGCTCTTTTTTTGCGCCTCTTTTTTTTGCAAAAAATCACTATAATGGCGAGTGTCTCAAAACTCTTCCCAACTCAAAATAACAGGATAGGGACGAAAATTTTTTGACTTTTTTTTCGGAAATCAGGGCAGCAACGACGAAAAAGTGCGACAAAAAATCACTATGATGGCGAGTGTCTCAAAACGCTCCCAGGGACCTAAAAACAGGATAGGGAAAAATATTTTCGACTGCCGAAATTTTGGCCTAAAAACTGCCTGGGGGTCTCCACACTCTTTTTTTTCGAAACCTACTCAGGCAAGGAGACACGAATCGGAAAATAGATTGATCTCAAAAACAAACCTAATATGAAAAGAACTTGGATTCGTGGTGGATATATAGTGGTAGGATATGGCAGCGGTGGTGGTATATGGCAGCAGTGGTAGGATATGGCAACGATGGTGGTATATGGCAGCAGCGATAGGATATGGCAGCGGTGGTGGTATATGGCAGTAGCGATGAAGATGGTGCGGCAGCGGCGTGACAAACTGTGATAGAGCTCAAAACTCTAAAGGACTAGACACTAAGACCAGCAACTAGACACGACAATGCAACCACAAATTCAATAAAGCAAAAACCCTAAAAACATTATGCAAAAGCTCAGATTGGTTCAAATTTAGGAAGTGGCATCTTGTATATTTCGTCCAAGCTTTCATTCACTCATTATGGTGGCTTCAAAGTCCTGAAATCATCACTTGAAACTCCAGTTTTGTTCCCCTTGCGCATGCCATCATCTCCATGCTTGATCTTGCTCCAATGTTCATCGCTCTTGTCCATGCTAGGCCCTTCATTTGTAAGGAAAACAAATGTATCCAATTTAGGAAGCATCATATTCTCATGAACATTAGAATCATTACCAAGAAACAAAAGTACCTGATAATTTAATTGGCGTGCGCGAGCTCTAATAACTGGTCCAGTATATGTAGCAGTAGGGGCTGTGGGTGTAACAATGGTATTGATGTCCTCATCACCCAACCTAGCCTATTTGTTTTCTCTGACATATTGGGCTGCAAATCTTTCAAGACGAGGAGGGATGCATTCAGCCTGGCGAGAATATGGGTAGTAAATCTTAAAAGTAATATGAAATGGGCTGCAAATTCCAACAAAAAAATAGCGAATGGGCAATTAGTTTCTTTTTTTGTTTTTGTTCTTCACTGAGGTTTTATATTTCATTGGATTTTAACATAATAATAATTTTTTTTAATATTAGTTTTAATATGGTTCCTAATTTTGGGATTAAAATATTTTGTACCCCAGCAAAAATATGTGAAATTTTGAATATTTTGCATATTTTTTAGGGATAATTAGATTTATGCCCCTAGTTGTGTCCCACTCGTTTGTTTTACCCCTAGTTCCCAAAAGTCACCAGTTCTGTCCAAGTCACTTTGCTCCTCTTATGCTTTTGCCCTTTGACCGTTTGACCGTCAGTTTGAAAACTTCATAACTAATTCATATTAAATCAAAAAAAATGCAAATAAGATACCAAAATGTTTGGAAAAACATCACCTATATGTGAGTGTCATTTGTATTCATGAAAAAAGTGTTGGAAAGTGCCCATCTGAGTTTTAGCTCTTATGCTACCACCATGAATAGTAAAATTTAAAAAAGTTCAAAAAATTCAAAAAAAAAATTGGTGGCAAAGAATGACAAATGTTTTAAGTGTCTGCCAAGTTTCATCAAGGAATAACATTCGTGGGTGCCGCGGCAAAAAAAACTATCAGCACTCCAAAATAGATTATTTTTTTGCCATGACTTCCACGAATGTCGTTCCCTGATGAAACTTGGCAAGCACTTAGAACATTTGTCGTTCTTTGCCACCATATTTTTTTTGAATTTTTTTAGATTTTACTATTCATGGTGGTATCAAAAGAGCTTAAACTCGGATGTGCACTTTCCAACACTTTTTTCATGAATGCAAATGACACTGACATATAGGTGATGTTTTTCTGAACATTTTGGTATCTTATTTGCATTTTTCTGATTTAGTATGAATTAGTTATGAAGTTTTCAAACGGACGGTCAAACGGTCAAAGGGCAAAAGCATAAGAGGAGCAAAGTGACTTGGACAGAACCGGTGACTTTTGGGAACTAGGGGTAAAACAGACGAGTGGGACACAACTAGTGGCATAAATCTAATTATCCCTATTTTTTAGTTCAAATTTTTAACACTGGTCCTAACCAGAAAATGGGCAGCAATTCTAAAAATGGAGATGGGCTACAATAAATTCCATATGAATTAGTAAATGGGTTGTAAATTATAAAAATAATAGCAAATGGGCTATACACGCCACAAATTTCGAGGCTGACTTGTTTACGCAAGGCTTTGTCAAGTTATAATCGACACACGATTCTAGCAGCAGTGACTATTGGATGTCCATCCAACGGTCGTCGTGCTTCTTCAATCTCTGATCTTCCTGCTCCAGCCGCCTAAACCAGCATCGGCGGGAATGCCTGCTCCCTCTTCCCGTGGCCGGCTATGATGTCGCGCAGGCTTCATCGGCCCACCCTACTCCCTTCGCTAACCTGGCCATCCCTCTACCCACCCGCACCTCCTGTTATTCTCCGGCGATGGCAGCCTGACGCCACAGCCGAACCAGTCAACCATCATACTGCCCTGAGCATGGGCATCCACTGTTGTGTCTTCGCTGGCTCCGGGTTATTCAATTCCTAGGCCTCGCCGGCGTCCACCGCGTTGGTGCTCTAGGCGCGACGTGCTCAACATGGTCAACAAACGACAGCCATGTACGTGGAGAGGCTGACAGTAGGGACCCCCATGGTCCATGGTCGCACGCAAGTAACGGCCTCCTTATTACGCAAAAAAATGATTCCTCCCCTTGACAACTAGGGCCCACCAGCTATATCTTCGCACAAAAGGAATTGCCTCCTTATTACGCGAAAAAAGCAATTCCTCCCCATGACAACTGGGAGTCACCAAATTCGGAGGCTGACCTGTGGGCCTACTAAGTTGACGCATACGCAGGGCTTTGTCAACTTAGTCAACAAATGATTCTAGGAGTGGTCATTAGATGTTAATCAAACGGCCGTGATGCTTCTTCAACCTCTGATCTTCTTGCAGCAGCCGCCTAAGCCAACGTCGGCGGGACCGCCTGCTCCTGCCTCTCGTGGTCGGCTATGCTGCTGCGCAGGCCTCACCGCCCCACCCTACTCCCACCGCTGGCCAGGCCTTCCCTCCACTCACCCACACCCCCTGTTATTCTTCAGTGACGGCAGCCTCAAACCACAGCCAAACCAGTTAATCCTCGTACTCCCCTTCGCATGGGCATCCACTGCCGCATCTTCCCCGGCTCCGGGTCGTTCCCTTCCTAGGTCACGCCATCGTCCATCACCTTGATGGTCTCGGTACGGCGTCGGCAACGCGGTCAATTAAAGACAGCCTTCAGAAGAGGACTGTACATGGAGAGGCTAACAGTTGGGCCACGGCCGCACACGAGGAAGTGCCTTGTTATTACACGCAAAATAATGATTCCTCCACCTGACAGCTCAGACCCACCGGAAGGGCCTCTGTATTTTGCAAAAAAACATTCCCCCTGACATCTGGGACCCACCGGCTTTATCTTCACACGCAAGGAAGTGCCTCCTTATTACATGCAAAAAATATTGATGACCCCTGATGATAGAGGCGAGGGTGTCCCGATCTTTCGATGAGATGGTAACTATCGATTTGGTGGAGCCGACTTTGACGATCCGACTACAAACGTGCACGACGTTGCGCCTTAGCAATCGCTAAACCAATCTCCTGAGGTTACTGACGATGCTGGAAGCACGATCAACCTGACCACGAAGGTCTATTCCTGCACGCAATCGAAGAACAAGCAAGAATATGATAATGCAATCTGAATATTGCGAATATAGATGAAGTATTGATAATGGTGGGGATCCGAAAGCGGTCTTGGTCTGGTCGTTGGACACAAACGAAGTACACGAAGTTGCAATGGCTAACTTTTAACTAAACAAATCCCAAGGAAATAGCTACTAGATGGATCTACTTATATAGGAGTAAGGGGTGGCGGCCAAGGAGGTGGGAGGACGTCCCAAGGCAGCCTAAAACTAACCCTAGGTCGTACAAGGCTCATGGGCCCAAGTGGAGGTGATGCAACACCTTTGGACTTGTAGTTTGACTCGGATTCTGTTGCAGCGTCAGATTGTTTCGTCAAGAACTCAACGCTCTGGACGAATTTGAAGGTGAATCCAACTGGGTTGGAAAGAGCACGAAATCTACTTTCCAACAAAAAAAGAATCACCCAATTCGGAGTCCGTATGAAAGAGTTCTTCGCATTTTGAGTCAGGTATGTCTGTGCAGTCCGAATCTGAATCCAGAACGTGAGAGACTTGGACTCTATCTTATCTTGGCCCAAAAGTGACGTGAGAGGACTTTTTGAACAACACCTAAACATCTCTTTTCCCCTTATCTTCATATGTGGATTGTACAAATGTCCCATACACCTGCAATTAGACATGACATAAAAGTTTGTGAAGTATTTTTGTCCTGGATGACATAAATAAATTATTGCATAGTTTGCATTAGAAATCACCTCACAAATATACATGTATGCAATATTTTTGGTCGTATCCAAGGTAGTCATGTCCTCATCATCCTCCCCTTCTTGAAAACAAAGCCGTCCTCGGCGTTGCTTAATCTGAAATGTGGCTAACAAAAGAGACAAGGTGTACATGTTGTATATGTATATGTCATCCATTTTTACTTCCCTTGATTTTTGCACATATGACACATGTATACATGAGTAACTTTCATAGTTCATAAAATGTAAAGCCAAAATATTATCACAAGTATTAGAAGACATGAAAATATTGCAACTCAATTTGCACATATAAGTGAAGCTCTTATTCATATCAAAGGATTGACAATGTTCATCATTAAACCATCCCAACATTGGTGAATAAACCTTACTTGCATCAAATTTACATGCTACTACATGCTTAAATAAGCAAACATGCAATAAGTCTTTTGACACAAAATCATCACCAAGATTAGAGGTCATATCAAAAGGATTAAACATTGTTTCTTTTGCATCAACAGTTAATTCATTGGGTGCACTCAAAATTGTTGATACTTCAACTCTTTAATCACATGACGCATTCATGACAGTAACACGATTCTCTAAAATAGTTGGTGTGCTCAAATCAATAGGTATAACAACACATGATGTATTCAAGTTAACTAGGCATGCATCATTCTCATGTGAAAGTTGAAAATCTGTACCTTTGTCATTACCTCTTATGATCAACTCAGATGATGTAGGCACTCTTGGAGGTGATGTGTCACATGATGGAGATGATGTAGTCCTCGCAACAACGGATGTGGTTGTCATAGTACGCCTAGTAGTTGAAGAAACCTCTGTATCAACACTTGGAATGTGCACCGTGCGCTTGTTCTCCTTGTGGCCAACACGTCGTTTTATTTCCTGTTCAGCTTTGCAAGCAAGACGAAACAAATGGTCCATAGGATAACACTCTTCATGAATTAGAATCTCTTGAATATCGCAGTTTAATCCTCCCCAAAATCTATCCATAAAATCTTCTTCACTTTCTTCTAAAAATGAGTGCAATAATGTAGTTTGTAAATCATCATAATATTTTGTTACGGTGTCACTACCTTGTTTTAAATGTTGTAGTTTTTTAATCATGCCACGAGTATAATGAACATCTACGAATATATCTCTCATGACATGTTTTAAACCATCCCAAGTAGTAGGTATATAATCAGGGTTTAACCGACAGTATTCACTCCACCAAACTAAAGCAAAGCTACTGAAAGTACTAACCGCGGCTTGAAATTTTCCACGCTCATCAAAATTATGGGAAGCAAATATAGCATTAATTTCGTACTCCCATTCAATATATAAATCAGGCCTAAAACGACCAGTAAATGGTGGCATGGAAACATTAACCTGATTATGTGCATTCTGATGTTGTTGCTCCTCTTGTGACGGTTGTTGTATTTTCTTAGGTGATGGCAAATCTCCCACGATCGATGAAGCCCAAGAACTAACAACTCCGGAACCTGCCATAGTTAGTAGAAAACAAGAAACAAAATCCAAGAATAATGTTCCTATGAACTACTAGGATGTGGTGGTAAAACGCTCATAGTGTAGCAAATATCAATATCTTACAAGTTCTTACCATGCAGCAGGTGGTGACAGGCAATCAGCGGTGTCAAATAACTCCGAAGATTGAGTAAAACGATTGCCAGGAGAACGTACGTATAAACGGTGTAGAAATATGTGGAGCTTGGAAGGCTTAAATATTTGGTAGCAAAAGATTAGCAATAATCAATTCAGAGATGCAATGTTGAATAAACGCTCAACGACGGTACTATGCTGGTCCTAGGCTAGACCGGACTAGAGACGCGAGCCTAGAACACTAATGAGGTCACGGCGTAGCACAACTAGCATCAATAAAGGATATGAAGTAGCTCTGGACAGCAAGATATAAGTGAAGATCACAACGGCAGTAAAGATAATGATGAGAAACAACTACCAAGTAACATATACCAACAATTCTCTCTCCAACTTTACTCTATAAAAGTTTGTGCCAATTTTATGATAATTTTTCTCAAGAAAAGCACTGACTCAAGCTTTCAAATGCAAAAAGAATCACTCAATTCCGAGTTGATATGAGGAGTCAAAAAATTCTAAAACTGGCCTGAAAAACTGGAACAAGCTGTGTTCGCGAACTTCGGAGGGCAAAAAGACCTATTTAGAAGCCGATTTTGAGGTGTCAAATATTGAACTAGCTTCTGCAACTATTTAGATGCGGCTCGTCGCTAGCTTTAATTTGAGTACTCACGGAGCCAAAACAGACTTCGTATGAAAAAGATATGCCTGTTTTACTGAACACTGCACAAAACAGATTCCAATCCGAAATCAGCTACGAGATTGAGTCTAGATAGATCCGAATTTTGTTTTTTTTTCTTCTCTTTTTTTTTCTCACACTTTTTTTTTCTTTCTCTCTTTTTTTTTCTCTGACTTTTTTTAACTTTTTTTTTCTCTTTTTTTTTCTTGCTCCCTCTTTCCAAAACAAACTAGATAAGATGTAGATTGGATCAAGCACAGATGTGAACGACCTCAACTATGATTATGACAATGAACAGTGGGTAGCACGATGTGGAAATTGATGGATGGGATGGTGGACAGCGGAAGGAATAACGATGCAGCGGCGGCGTGACTAATGTGAACAGAACTCGAAACTCTAAACGAACTAGACACTAAGACCAGCAACTTGACACGACGATGCAACCGCAAATTCAACAAAGCAAAAACCCTAAAAAGATTATGCAAAGGCTCAGATTGGTTCGGATATGATGAACTAACCCTAAATTTTTTTTTGGCTTTTTCCTGGACTGTAGGTATGAAGAACAGACTCGATCTAAACTACGAAAAACTGTAAATCTCACCGAGCAACCTGGGAATCTGATACCACTTGATAGAGGTGGGGGTGTCCCGATCTTTCGATGAGATGATAGCTATTGATTTGGTGGAGTCGACTTTGACGATCCGACTACAAACGTGCACGACGTTGCGCCTTAGCAATCGCTAAACCAATCTCCCGAGGTTACTGACGATGTTGAAAGCACGATCAGCCTGACCACGAAGGTCTATTCCTGCACGCAATCGAAGAACAAGCAAGAATATGATAATGCAATCTGAATATTGCGAATATAGATGAAGTATTGATAAAGGTGGGGATCCGAAAGCGGTCTTGGTCTGGTCGTTGGACACAAACGAAGTACACGAAGTTGCAATGGCTAACTTTTAACTAAACAAATCCCCAAAGTCTAAACGGTGCCCTGAGGGCTGTATATATGGAGGAAGAGGAGGGGATTTCGTGGCCCTTGAAGGAGGGGTCCGAAACCAACCCTATCTCTTGTTTCCCCACACATACGGACTCTAAAAACAGCCTATACTCAAGTATTTCGAAATTACATGGGCCTGGCCCAATAATAAGGTGACGCAGCACCTATAATAGCCTCTGGACGAAATTTATGAAGTGACATCTTGTATATTTCGTCCAAGGCTTCCTGCACTCATTATGGTGGCTTCAAAGTCCTGAAATCATCACTTGTAACTCCGTTCTTGTTCCCCTTGTGCATGCCATCATCTCCATGCTTGAACTTGCTCCAAGGTTCCTCTTTCTTGTCCAAGCTAGGCCCTTCATTTGTAAACAAAACAAATGTATCCAATTTAGGCAGCATCATATTCTCATGAACTTTAGAATCATTACCAAGAAACGAAAGTACCTGATATTTTAATTGGCGTGCGCGAGCTCTAGTAATCGGTCCAGTATGTATAGAAGCAGGGGCTGTGGGTGTAACAATGGTATTGATGTCCTCATCATCTTTTTTTCTTTTCTTTTTTTGCACTTTTTTTTTTTGCTCCGCAACAATTTTTTTTCGAAAAAGTCTACAAATGGTCTAAAAACTGCCTAGCCAGAATTTTCCAGACTTAGTTTTTTTTTTTTGAAACTGGAACTATTTTTCTTCTACGGGTAGCACGAAAATTGGGGAATCCGACTTGTTCACGACTCGCAGTATCGCGTGATCTGGAACTCTAAAATAAAGGAATAAATACTGGACTCGTACTAGGACTGGTGGCAGAGATGAATATGGTGGAACTCGGACTGGTGATGGTATATGACGGTAGTATATGTGAACTCGGATTGGTGGTGGTATATGGACTCGGATCGGTGGTGGTATATGGACTCAGAGAAATAGCAGATAAGCTGTGGTGGTATATGGTAGGGGCGATGATGATGGTGCGGCGGCGGCGTGACAACTTGTGAACAGAACTCGAAACTCTAAAGAACTAGACGCTAAGACCAACAACTTGACACGACGATGCAACCGCAAATTCAACAAAGCAAAAACCCTAAAAAGATTATGCAAAGGCTCAGATTGGTTCGGATATGATGAACTAACCCTAATTTTTTTTTGTGGCTTTTTTTTTGGACAATACGTAAGAAAATAAATCTAATCTAGGGAAAACTGGAAATTCTCACCGAGCAACCTGAAAACTGATACCACTTGATAGAGGCGAGGGTGTCCCGATCTTTCGATGAGATGGTAACTATCGATTTGGTGGAGCCGACTTTGACGATCTGACTACAAACGTGCACGACGTTGCGCCTTAGCAATCGCTAAACCAATCTCCTGAGGTTACTGACGATGCTGGAAGCACGATCAACCTGACCACGAAGGTCTATTCCTGCACGCAATCGAAGAACAAGCAAGAATATGATAATGCAATCTGAATATTGCGAATATAGATGAAGTATTGATAATGGTGGGGATCCGAAAGCGGTCTTGGTCTGGTCGTTGGACACAAACGAAGTACACGAAGTTGCAATGGCTAACTTTTAACTAAACAAATCCCAAAGTCTAAACGGTGCCCTAAGGGCTGTATATATGGAGGAAGAGGAGGGGATTTCGTGGCCCTTGAAGGAGGGGTCCGAAACCAACACTATCTCTTGTTTCCCCACACATACGGACTCTAAAAACAGCCTATACTCAAGTATTTCGAAATTACATGGGCCTGGCCCAATAATAAGGTGACGCAGCACCTATAATAGCCTCTGGACGAAATTTATGAAGTGACATCTTGTATATTTCGTCCAAGGCTTCCTGCACTCATTATGGTGGCTTCAAAGTCCTGAAATCATCACTTGTAACTCCGTTCTTGTTCCCCTTGTGCATGCCATCATCTCCATGCTTGAACTTGCTCCAAGGTTCCCCTTTCTTGTCCAAGCTAGGGCCTTCATTTGTAAGCAAAACAAATGTATCCAATTTAGGCAGCATCATATTCTCATGAACTTTAGAATCATTACCAAGAAACGAAAGTACCTGATAATTTAATTGGCGTGCGCGAGCTCTAGTAATTGGTCCAGTATGTATAGAAGCAGGGGCTGTGGGTGTAACAATGGTATTGATGTCCTCATCAGAGGGTGTCCCGATCTTTCGATGAGATGGTAACTATCGATTTGGTGGAGCCGACTTTGACGATCCGACTACAAACGTGCACGACGTTGCGCCTTAGCAATCGCTAAACCAATCTCCTGAGGTTACTGACGATGCTGGAAGCACGATCAACCTGACCACGAAGGTCTATTCCTGCACGCAATCGAAGAACAAGCAAGAATATGATAATGCAATCTGAATATTGCGAATATAGATGAAGTATTGATAATGGTGGGGATCCGAAAGCGGTCTTGGTCTGGTCGTTGGACACAAACGAAGTACACAAAGTTGCAATGGCTAACTTTTAACTAAACAAATCCCAAGGAAATAGCTACTAGATGGATCTACTTATATAGGAGTAAGGGGTGGCGGCCAAGGAGGTGGGAGGACGTCCCAAGGCAGCCTAAAACTAACCCTAGGTCGTACAAGGCTCATGGGCCCAAGTGGAGGTGATGCAACACCTTTGGACTTGTAGTTTGACTCGGATTCTGTTGCAGCGTCAGATTGTTTCGTCAAGAACTCAACGCTCCGGACGAATTTGAAGGTGAATCCAACTGGGTTGGAAAGAGCACGAAATCTACTTTCCAACAAAAAAAGAATCACCCAATTCGGAGTCCGTATGAAAGAGTTCTTGGCATTTTGAGTCAGGTATGTCTGTGCAGTCCGAATCTGAATCCAGAACGTGAGAGACTTGGACTCTATCTTATCTTGGCCCAAAAGTGACGTGAGAGGACTTTTTGAACAACACCTAAACATCTCTTTTCCCCTTATCTTCATATGTGGATTGTACAAATGTCCCATACACCTGCAATTAGACATGACACAAAAGTTTGTGAAGTATTTTTGTCCTGGATGACATAAATAAATTATTGCATAGTTTGCATTAGAAATCACCTCACAAATATACATGTATGCAATATTTTTGGTCGTATCCAAGGTAGTCATGTCCTCATCACCTGACAGCTGGGACCCACCAGGTCGAAGCGTACGTAGCGTTATCTGTGTGGTCACGAAAGTGTACGTACATAGCGGTTGATCGGTCTCTCTGTACTGATGAACCGTGGCCGAGTAAGGAGCGGCACGTGTCATAGTAAAGCCGCTGATGTAGCATGTCACACAGTCCCGTCTATATCATGTACACGTACATACAGACACGCTGCAAGAAAGTAAATAAGGTTACATATGTACATATGGGCGGGGTCTCGAACGCGTACAGCGACGTCGTCCTGTTCATCGGCAGCCAACCGGCTGGGTCAAAACAGAGGAAACAGCGTCGTGTTCACCGGGAGCCAAGCGACTGGGTCGGAACACGTCCTGTTCATCGGGAGTCAAGCGCTTGGGTCGGAACGCGTCCTGTTCATTGGGAGCCAACCGGCTTGGATGGAACAGCCGAAACGGGATCTAGCAGCATGTGAAACATTGTTCAGTTTCTAACTCCCAAGTAAGATATACATCAGGAATGTATCTACTCTCCAACGGTGGAATATTCAGTTTTAGTTTAGTGATATGGTCATAATCTCGTACAAGAGGTGGTGCTGCAGTCCTACCATTGCGATTACATGCATGAGATCGACCTAGTGCTGGTGGTGTTGGTGGTGCTGGTGCTGGTGCTTGCACGTAGTTCTGATTTTGATCAACCTCATCCTTGTGATAGTCCTCCACCTCTGCAGTAGAAGCAGGAGCTACAGAAGCATCAACAGCAGTAGTAGCGGCACCAGAACTTTGTCCTAGCTCAATAGGAACACGCTGCGCTCACCCTGCTGGATCGCAGCATGGAGGTGGTTGTTGATGTTGTTGCAATGGTGTAGCAGATGCGGGTGGCGGCTGTGGTAGATGTGCGAGCACTTCATCGAACTTGGCGTCCAACTTGGTGTCAATTTTCTTCTCAATGTCATCAATCCTCTCTAGTGCCTTTCCGAAGCTGGCCATCACGTCTTCCACCTGTTGACTCAACATTTGCTGAAATTTATCATGAAGCTCCTTCTTCGTCATGTTCTCCCTGTCAATCTCGTCGGCTTGTGATCCTGCCATGGTTAGCAGCAATAGAAACACACAAGAATATGATCCTACAGACTACTAGAAAGAGGTGGGTGTCAGAAATCCGTCAAGCGAATCTCAAAGTCTTACCAAGCAGCAGGCGGTGATCGGCAACCGTTGTAGTCAAAACTCTCAAAGCTTGGATAGAGCGATCACCAGGGAGAGTCAAACGCACAATGTAGATGTATGTGGAGCTGGGATGGCTTATAATATGGTAGCAAAAAGGGTCATCAATAATCAATTCAGAGATGCAAAGTTGAATAAATGCTCAACCACGGTACTGTGCAGGTCCTAGGCTAGACCGTGCTAGAGACGCAAGCCAAGAACACTAACAAAATCACGGCGCGACACGTAAACAAGGGAGGAGCACACTTTGAATTTTTTTCACTTTTTTTCCTCTTTTTTTTTTGCTCCGCAACAATTTTTTTTTGAAAAAGTCTACAAATGGTCTAAAAACTGCCTAGCCAGAATTTTCCAGACTTAGTTTTTTTTTTAAACTAGAACTATTTTTCTTGTACGGGTAATACGGAAGTTGGGGAGTCTGACTTGTTCATGACTCGTAGTATCGCGTGATCTGGAACTTGAAAATAAAGGAACAAATACTGGACTCAGACTAGGACTGGTGGCGGAGATGAATCTGGTGGAAATTCGGATTAGTGGCGGATATTTATAGGCAGTGGCACACGGACTGGTGGTGAATCTGTGATGGAGGTGCATTCGGATTATCGTGATGGCGGTGGATATGTGGTATATGACAGCGGTGATGACGATGGTGGTGTATGGCAGCGGTGATGATGATGGTGGTTTATGGCAGCGGTGATGATGATGGTGGTATATGGCAGCGGTGATGACGATGGTGGTATATGGCAGCGGTGATGACGATGGTGGTATATGGCAGTGGTGATGACGATGGTGCGGCGGCTGCGTGACAACCTGTGAACAGAACTCAAAACTCTAAGGGACTAGACACTAAGACCAGCAAATCGACACGATGATGCAACCGCAAACTCAACAAAGCAAAACTCTAAAAAGATTATGGAAAGGCCCAGATTGGTTCGGATATGATGAACTAGCCCTAAATTTTTTTTGGCTTTTTCGTGGACTGTAGGTATGAAGAACAGACTCAATCTAAACCACTTGATAGAGGCGAAGGTGTCCCGTCTTTCGATGAGATGGTGGTTATCGTTTTTGGTGGAGTAGACTTTGACGATCCGACTACGAACGTGCGATGATGTCGCGCCTTAGCAATCGCTAAACCAACTCCGAGAGGTTATTGACCACGCCGGAGCACAATCAACCTGACCACAAGGGTCTGTTTCCTGCACGCAAATGAAGAACAAGCAAGAAACTGAAATTGCAATCTGGATATTGCGAATATAAGAGGAAAGCTTTATTAATGAAGGTGGGGTTCTGTGACGTCTTGGTCTGGTCGTTGAATACAAACGAAGTACGCGAAGTTGCAGCTATGGCAAACTTTTAATCTAAACAAAACCCAAAGTCTAAACGATGCCCTAAGGGATGTATATATGGAGGAAGAGGGGGGGCGATTTCGTGGCCCTTGGAGGAGGGGTCCGAAACCAACCCTATCTCTTGTTTCCCCACTTATACGGACTCTAAAAACAGCCTATACTCAAGTATTTCGAAATTACATGGGCCTGGCCCAATAATAAGGTGACGCAGCACCTATAATAGCCTCTGGATGGTATTTATGAAGTGGCATATTGTATATTTCGTCGAAGTCTTCATGCACTAATTATGGTGGCTTCAAAGTCCTGAAATCATCACTTGTAACTCCATTCTTGTTCCCCTTGCGCATGCCATCATCTCTATGCTTGATCTTCCTCCAATGTTCATCCCTCTTGTCCAAGCTAGGCCCTTGATTTGTAAGCAAGACAAATGTATCCAATTTAGGCAGCATCATATTCTCATGAACATTAGAATCATTACCAAGAAACGAAAGTACCTGATAATTTAATTGGCGTGCGAGAGCTCTAGTAATTGGTCTAGTATGTATAACAGCAGGGGTTGTGGCTGTAACAATGGTATTGATGTCCTCATCATGCTGGGGACGATCGGACGTCCAGTGTCGGTCGGTCGTCCGGTCGCTGTAGACTCCATCGACTGCGGTCCTTCTGGCTGGCGGGCCTGCGGGGTGTCGGACGTCCGATGTCCGTCGAACGGCCGGTGCCTGTAGCTTCCGGGCAGCTTCTCGTCTAGCTTCTTGCGCTCCGCTTCATTGCCTTCTTGTCTGATGCTCCTAGCTGCCCCATGGTCTTTTCCTCTTGGTTCCTGGTCATGCATAGGACATATGTTTCAGGTAGTAGCCATGTCTCACATGTGGAAAGTGACGGTTCGGAGAGGAGCGAGTTCACCTTGTGCCCAATGGCATATGGTCGAGGTCTCATCGTATGTCCTCTTGGGGCTTGGGGAGTAGTCCTAGTGTACATGGGGATGATCATAGGATGCTTCTCATCATCCTCCCTCGCACGCTCGTCCAATCTTCTCCTGTCGAAACCCGAAACCGTTGTGATAAGCAATATCTCCACCCATCCTCGTAATTTCCTCCAACAAAAATATGCCCACCTAGCTGTTACATTAATCACGCAACATATCTTACGTAGGTGTAGAATTGCTCGCTATAAATAATGCGCCTCCCACGGCATTTGGAAGAACGCTCACGTTCATCGCCTTTATCCCCTCCCCTCCCTTTGAATTACGGACCCGTTGACCACCATGGCATCACCCCTCCCTAGCCCTAGGTGCCCCTCGCTGCCCCGCGCGGAGGTTCACACGTCACCGTTCCGTTCCTCGCTGCCACTAGTCGAGGAGGACACGTCGGTGTTCCGTTCCTCACTGCCACCAGTGGAGGATGACGCGTCGGCGTTCCGCTCCTCGCTGCGACACGTCGAGGTGGACGCGTTGGCGTTCCCAGTCCCACCACCACACGCATCGGAGGACGCGTCGGCTCCCTGCTACGAGGAGGATGTTGTGCCGCCCGCCGAGCCCAGCAGCTTGGAGGAGCTTTGGAAAGAAATGGAGGTCACCTTGTGAGAGGCTTTGCCCCCAGCGGAGCGCGCCAAAATAGAGGCGGAGAAGGGCAAGGAAGAGAAGCGCGCCGCTAGGGATGCTACCTGGCAGGCCTATCTCACGTCCAAGAGAGTCAGGCAATTGGCTATTAGTAGAAGGCTCGTGCGAGGGCTGTGTGGGTGGTGGAGGACGCCCGTGCCAAAGCCCTGAGTGCAGTCGGGTCCAAGTGCCTCATCTACTCCTGGCGGTATGTGGACCGGGTGAACGCTTCCAGCGAGGAGGAGTGCCTATTGGCGCCGGATCACCAGACCAGTGAGATCGCGCTCGGCCGCCGGCAAGCCGCTAATCAGCACCTCGCGAGTTGCGAGGCCGAGGAAGAGGCGTTGTGTCGCCGCGCTATGAAACGTCCGCCCACCAGGGCACTCGTGGCGCACTCCAGGTGCTCCTGCGAGTGCCGTGGCTTTTATTAGGAATATTTTAGTGTCTTAAATTGATCCCATTAGTGTCGGGACGGAAATGATAAACCCCAAACATTCAGGAATTATTAGCGTCCTTAATTAAGTATGTAAAAGGAAAAGTTTGGAAACCTTTTATATCCGTACGCATTTGTAAGGATGTGCATATAGCACAAACTTCACTATATGTCTTCTCTCTATATATACTATCTATGCTTGTAAACTGTACCTACTAGTATGATAAATAGTTTCGGCCCAACATTATTTTTCGATAAGAATGCCCAACCCAGCCAAACACATTAGGCGACACCACTTTATCCCAGGGCTTCAGAATGTGCTCAGCTTCAGACCTCAAGAAGAAAAAGGTGCTCCGCTACATTTTACAATAAGTTGTAGCCATATGAAATTAATTCTTATAATCCAGCATAATGAGTTTTGGGTCTGACCAATCCAGCCGCCAAAACCAAACCTGCGTCGGCGAGAGCGCCTATTGCTGCCTTCCATGGCTGGTTGTCGTGTCGTGCATGCATCGCCGCCCTGTCGTACCCTGAAATGCTGGCCAGGCCATCCCTCTACTCGCCCCCCCAACATCCTATTCCTCTCCAGCGATGGCAGCCCACCCCGCACCAGAATCAGTGAACCCTCGTACTCCCCACCGCCTACGGCCACACTGCTGCATCTTCCCTGGCCCCTGTTCATTCCCGCCCGAGGCCGCGCCGTCGTCCTCCGCCTTGGTGCGCTCGCCGCGGCGCCACCGTCCGGCCTTGTCAACATGGTGAATCAGGACAGGACTATAGTTGTGAGTATGACAGTAGGGACCCACTAGGTCCACTCAAGAACGCAAGCAAGTGCCGCTTTACTACTCAGATGCACCCCTCGATTTTTTTACTCTAATCCACCCTGATGATATCTGGGACCCATATCATTGTCAACGTATAGTCAATTAACGACAGAATTGCGCAAGGAGCGGCTGACACCTGGGATCCAGAAGCTCCAGTAGTTTTTTTTCGTTGTTCAGACGGAGCAATTTTTTGAGGATTTGTTCAGACGGAGCAGAGTATAAACTAGGTTGTGCGGTGTCTGTGGCCCGTCTAACAACATGACCAGCCCAACAGTTTTTTCTTTGAGAAAATAGGTAGCCCGCCATTTATGTTTGAAGAATACCCAATGATAGAGGCAAAGGTGTCCCGTCTTTCGATGAGATGGTGCCTATCGTTTTTGGTGGAGTAGACTTTGACAATCCGACTACGAACGTGCGAGGACGTCACGCCTTAGCAATCACTAAACCAACTCCGAGAGATTATTGACCATGCCGGCGCACGATCAACCTGACCACAAAGGTCTATTTCCTATAGGCAAACAAACAATAAGCAAGAAACTAAGATTGCAATCTGGATATTGCGAATATAAGATGAAAGCTTTATTGATCAAGGTGGGGTTCTGTGACGTCTTGGTCTGGTCATTGAACACAAATGAAGTACGTGAAGTTGCAACTATGGTAAACTTTTAATAATAAACAAAACACAAAGTCTAAATGACGCCCTAAGGGTTGTATATATGGAGGAAGAGGGGAAAATTTCGTGACCCTTGGAGGAGGGGTCCGAAACCAACCCCAACTCTTGTTTCCCCACACATACGGACTCTAAAAACAGCCTATACTCAAGTATTTCGAAATTACATGAGCCTGGCCCAAAAATAAGGTGGCGCAGCACCTATAATAGCCTTTGGACGAAATTTAGGAAGTGACATCTTGTATATTTCGTCCAAGCCTTCATTCACTCATTATGGTGGCATCAAAGTACTGAAATCAACACATGAAACTCCAGTTTTGTTCCCCTTGCGCATGCCATCATCTCCATGCTTGATCTTGCTCCAATGTTCACCCCCCTTGTCCATGCTAGGCCCTTCATTTGTAAGCAAAACAAATGTATCCAATTTAGGCAGCATCATATTCTCATGAACATTAGAATCATTACAAAGAAATGATAGTACCTGATAATTTAATTGGCGTGCGCGAGCTCTAGTAACTGGTCCAATATATGTAGCAGTAGGGGCTGTGGGTGTAACAATGGTATTGATGTCCTCATCATCCTCTCCTTCTTGAAATGAAGTCGTCCTCGACGGAAGCTCATTTTCCTCACCCAAATAAGGCTTCAAATCTGCAATGTTAAAAGTGGGTGTAACATCCCAAAATTCTAAATTTTGGAATGTTATATTAAATAAATATTTATTCCATATAAAGATTATATGACTTCTTCCATTTAAATAAATGAAAAGGGTTTTGAAATGATTTGAAGTCCATTTGGAAATATTTCAAAATTCAGAAACTTTATGCAACTCAATGATTTCATGAGAGAAGATAAAATGACTTCTTCAAATTATATGAAATATGAGTTGGAAGTTTAAAAGAACCAAATTGAAAATTCCTTTGAAGGTATTTTGAAACCCACTTTCAATTTGGAGTTATTTGGTTTTTATTCAAATTATTTTTCTCCAAATATTAAATAAATGAAAATAAGGATAAAATGATTCCCTTCAATGGAAAATTAGGAGAAAATAATTTTGAAATAATTTTGGTATTTTAAAAATGTTTTTATTGGGTTTTATTGCAACACCAGCACTGTTTGACTTTTGTGAAATTTTGTGGATTTTATTTGTCTCTGAAAAATAGTTCATGTTGTAGGATTTGTTTTTCTAAACATTTTGATATATTATATGTCTATATAAAAGTCTTATTTTGTTTCCTTTATTTAGTTTTCTTGTCTGTGTTTATTTCAAAAAAAAAACGGCCAAAGCCAACGGACTGAAGCCACCTCCCCTCTCTCTGTCTTCCCTCAGCCAGCCGGCCCGCTGGCCGAATCGGCCCACAGCCGCTGCCCCGCGCCCGCAGCTCCCTTGCCTCGGTCGCCCGACCCATCGCCCCCTCCCCGCTCTCACTGACCGCTGGGGCCCGCCTTCTTCTTCTTCTTCCTCACGCCAAGCCAAGTCGACGCCCGAGCTTGCTCAACTGCCGCCGTATCCCGGATCCCTCGGGATCCTCTCCCCGATCCGCCCCTCCTCCTACATTGATCTCCCCTATATATACCCTGCTCCCTCGACCCGTTCCTCCCTTTTCCACTCGACGAGATCCACCGCTGCCTCCCCGATTTGTCGCCGGAGCAGAGCACCGCCGCCGCGCCATTGATACCCTAACGCACCACCCCGACCTCCCCGAGCTCATCCGTGACCACCCCTAGCCCCGCCGCTCTCTCCCACACCTCCCCGTTTGATAGAGGCGAGGGTGTCCCGATCTTTCGATGAGATGGTAACTATCGATTTGGTGGAGCCGACTTTGACGATCCGACTACAAACGTGCACGACGTTGCGCCTTAGCAATCGCTAAACCAATCTCCTTAGGTTACTGACGATGCTGGAAGCACGATCAGCCTGACCACGAAGGTCTATTCCTGCACGCAATCGAAGAACAAGCAAGAATATGATAATGCAATCTGAATATTGCGAATATAGATGAAGTATTGATAATGGTGGGGATCCGAAAGCGGTCTTGGTCTGGTCGTTGGACACAAACGAAGTACACGAAGTTGCAATGGCTAACTTTTAACTAAACAAATCCCAAAGTCTAAACGGTGCCCTAAGGGCTGTATATATGGAGGAAGAGGAGGGGATTTCGTGGCCCTTGAAGGAGGGGTCCGAAACCAACCCTATCTCTTGTTTCCCCACACATACGGACTCTAAAAACAGCCTATACTCAAGTATTTCGAAATTACATGGGCCTGGCCCAATAATAAGGTGACGCAGCACCTATAATAGCCTCTGGACGAAATTTATGAAGTGACATCTTGTATATTTCGTCCAAGGCTTCCTGCACTCATTATGGTGGCTTCAAAGTCCTGAAATCATCACTTGTAACTCCGTTCTTGTTCCCCTTGTGCAAGCCATCATCTCCATGCTTGAACTTGCTCCAAGGTTCCTCTTTCTTGTCCAAGCTAGGCCCTTCATTTGTAAGCAAAACAAATGTATCCAATTTAGGCAGCATCATATTCTCATGAACTTTAGAATCATTACCAAGAAACGAAAGTACCTGATATTTTAATTGGCGTGCGTGAGCTCTAGTAATTGGTCCAGTATGTATAGAAGCAGGGGCTGTGGGTGTAACAATGGTATTGATGTCCTCATCATCCTCCCCTTCTTGAAATGAAGTCGTCCTCGACGGAAGCTCATCTTCCTCACCCAAATAAGGCTTCAGATCTGCAATGTTAAAAGTGGGACTAACCCCAAAATCTGCAGGCAGCTCAAGTTTGTATGCATTATCATTTATTTTCTCTAACACCTTAAAAGGACCATCAGCACGTGGCATTAGCTTTGATTTGCGCAAATCAGGAAATCTATCCTTACGCAAATGTAACCAAACAAGATCTCCAGGTGCAAACACAACATGTTTTCTACCCTTATCTCCAGCAAGTTTATATTTAGCATTCATACGCTCAATGTTCTCCTTAGTTAACTCATGCATTTTTAAGATCAATTCAGCACGTTGTTTAGCATCAAAATTAACCTTCTCCGAAGATGGAAGAGGCAACAAATCAATTGGTGCACGAGGAAGGAAACCATACACAATTTCAAAAGGACACATCTTAGTAGTAGAATGCAATGAACGATTATAAGCAAATTCAATATGAGGCAAGCATTCTTCCCACATTTTCTTGTTATTCTTCAAAACAGCACTAAGCATAGTAGACAATGTTCTATTGACTACTTCAGTTTGTCCATCAGTTTGGGGGTGACATGTAGTACTAAAAAGCAGTTTAGTCCCCAACTTAGCCCATAAACATCTCCAAAAGTGGCTAAGAAATTTAGTATCACGATCTGAAACAATAGTATTTGGCACACCATGCAAGCGTATAATTTCACGAAAGAACAAATCAGCAACATTAACAGCATCATCGCTTTTATGACATGGTATAAAGTGTGCCATTTTCGAGAACCTATCCACGACAACAAATATGCTATCCCTCCCCTTCTTTGTTCGAGGTAAACCTAAAACAAAGTCCATAGATATATCCTCCCATGGAACACTAGGTACAGGCAACGGCATATATAAACCATGAGGATTGAGTCGTGACTTAGCTTTTTGACATGTAGTGCAGCGAGCAACAAAGCGCTCAACATCCCGTCTCATCTTTGGCCAAAAGAAATGTGTAGCAAGTACATCCTCCGTCTTCTTTACGCCAAAGTGTCCCATTAATCCTCCTCCATGCGCCTCCTGCAACAATAAAAGACGAACGGAGCTAGCTGGAATGCATAGCTTGTTAGCACGAAACACAAATCCATCGTTAACGATGAACTTGTTCCATGTTCTCCCTTCTTTACAATTCTGCAATACATCTTTAAATTCAGCATCATGCACATATTGATCTTTGATGGTCTCCAAACCAAATATTTTAAAGTCAAGTTGTGAAAGCATAGTATAACGACGAGACAATGCATCAGCAATAACATTTTCTTTACCCTTCTTGTGTTTAATGACATAAGGGAAAGTCTCAATGAATTCAACCCATTTAGCATGTCTACGGTTCAGTTTGGCTTGACTTTTAATATGTTTCAAAGATTCATGATCAGAATGAATAACAAATTCTTTGGGCCATAAATAATGTTGCCATGTTTCCAAAGTCCGAACAAGAGCATATAATTCCTTATCATAAGTAGAGTAATTCAGACTAGGCCCACTCAATTTTTCAGAAAAGTATGCAACAGGTTTGCCATCTTGTAATAACACACCTCCTAATGATGAGGACATCAATACCATTGTTACACCCACAGCCCCTGCTTCTATACATACTGGACCAATTACTAGAGCTCGCGCACGCCAATTAAAATATCAGGTACTTTCGTTTCTTGGTAATGATTCTAAAGTTCATGAGAATATGATGCTGCCTAAATTGGATACATTTGTTTTGCTTACAAATGAAGGGCCTAGCTTCGACAAGAAAGAGGAACCTTGGAGCAAGTTCAAGCATGGAGATGATGGCATGCACAAGGGGAACAAGAACGGAGTTACAAGTGATGATTTCAGGACTTTGAAGCCACCATAATGAGTGCAGGAAGCCTTGGACGAAATATACAAGATGTCACTTCATAAATTTCGTCCAGAGGCTATTATAGGTGCTGCGTCACCTTATTATTGGGCCAGGCCCATGTAATTTCGAAATACTCGAGTATAGGCTGTTTTTAGAGTCCGTATGTGTGGGGAAACAAGAGATAGGGTTGGTTTCGGACCCCTCCTTCAAGGGCCACGAAATCCCCTCCTCTTCCTCCATATATACAGCCCTTAGGGCACCGTTTAGACTTTGGGTTTTGTTTAGATTAAAAGTTCGCCATAGCTGCAACTTCGCGTACTTCGTTTGTGTTCAACGACCAGACCAAGACGTCACAGAACCCCACCTCGATCAATAAAGCTTTCATCTTATATTCGCAATATCCAGATTGCAAATCTTAGTTTCTTGCTTGTTCTTTGTTTGCTTGCAGGAGATAGACCCTCGGGGTCAGGTTGATTGTGCTCCGGCGTGGTCAATAACCTCTCGGAGTTGGTTTAGCGATTGCTAAGGCGCGACGTCCTCGCACGTTCGTAGTCGGATCGTCAAAGTCTACTCCAACAAAAACGATAGATATCATCTCATCGAAAGATCGGGACACCCTCGCCTCTATCACAAGATCTCCAGGTGCAAACACAACATGTTTTCTACCCTTATCTCCAGCAAGTTTATATTTAGCATTCATACGCTCAATGTTCTCCTTAGTTAACTCATGCATTTTTAAGATCAATTCAGCACGTTGTTTAGCATCAAAATTAACCTTCTCCGAAGATGGAAGAGGCAACAAATCAATTGGTGCACGAGGAAGGAAACCATACACAATTTCAAAAGGACACATCTTAGTAGTAGAATGCAATGAACGATTATAAGCAAATTCAATATGAGGCAAGCATTCTTCCCACATTTTCTTGTTATTCTTCAAAACAGCCCTAAGCATAGTAGACAATGTTCTATTGACTACTTCAGTTTGTCCATCAGTTTGGGGGTGACATGTAGTACTAAAAAGCAGTTTAGTCCCCAACTTAGCCCATAAACATCTCCAAAAGTGGCTAAGAAATTTAGTATCACGATCTGAAACAATAGTATTTGACACACCATGCAAGCGTATAATTTCACGAAAGAACAAATCAGCAACATTAACAGCATCATCGCTTTTATGACATGGTATAAAGTGTGCCATTTTCGAGAACCTATCCACGACAACAAATATGCTATCCCTCCCCTTCTTTGTTCGAGGTAAACCTAAAACAAAGTCCATAGATATATCCTCCCAAGGAACACTAGGTACAGGCAAAGGCATATATAAACCATGAGGATTGAGTCGTGACTTAGCTTTTTGACATGTAGTGCAGCGAGCAACAAAACGCTCAACATCCCGACTCATCTTTGGCCAAAAGAAATGTGTAGCAAGTATATCCTCCGTCTTCTTCACGCCAAAGTGTCCCATTAATCCTCCTCCATGCGCCTCCTGCAACAACAAAAGACGAACGGAGCTAGCTGGAATGCATAGCTTGTTAGCACGAAACACAAATCCATCGTTAACGACGAACTTGTTCCATGTTCTCCCTTCCTTACAATTCTGCAATACATCTTTAAATTCAGCATCATGCACATATTGATCTTTGATGGTCTCCAAACCAAATATTTTAAAGTCAAGTTGTGAAAGCATAGTATAACGACGAGACAATGCATCAGCAATAACATTTTCTTCACCCTTCTTGTGTTTAATGACATAAGGGAAAGTCTCAATAAATTCAACCCATTTAGCATGTCTACGGTTCAGTTTTGCTTGACTTCTAATGTGTTTCAAAGATTCATGATCAGAATGTATAACAAATTCTTTGGGCCATAAATAATGTTGCCATGTTTCTAAGGTCCGAACAAGAGCATATAATTCTTTATCATAAGTAGAATAGTTCAGACTAGGCCCACTCAATTTTTCAGAAAAGTATGCAACAGGTTTGCCATCTTGTAATAAAACACCTCCTAATCCAATTCCACTAGCATCACATTCAAGCTCAAAAGTCTTATTAAAATCAGGAAGTTGGAGTAAAGGAGCATGTGTCAACTTATCTTTCAATACCGTGAAGGCTTCTTCCTGTGAGGTACCCCAAAAAAAGGCACATCCTTCTTTGTAAGCTCATTGAGAGGTGCAGCAATGGTGCTGAAATCTCTCGCAAAACGCCTATAGAAACCAGCGAGTCCAAGAAAACTCCTCACTTGAGTGACTGTTTTGGGCTGTGGCCAACTCTCAATAGCTTCAATCTTGGCTTTATCAACTTCAATTCCATGTGGAGTAACAACATAGCCAAGAAAAGATACTCGGTCGGTGCAAAAGGTGCACTTCCCAAGGTTACCAAACAAACGTGCATCACGTAAAGCAATAAAAACAGCACGTAAATGTTCCAAATGTTCCTCCAAAGATCTGCTATAAATCAGTATATCATCAAAATAGACTACCACAAATCGTCCAATGAAAGCACGTAAAACTTCGTTCATTAATCTCATGAAAGTACTAGGAGCATTAGTTAACCCAAAAGGCATGACTAACCACTCATATAATCCAAACTTTGTTTTAAATGCTGTTTTCCATTCATCCCCCAATTTCATACGAATTTGATGGTATCCACTACGCAAATCAACTTTGGAGAATATTGTAGAGCCACTCAATTCATCAAGCATATCATCTAGTCTAGGAATAGGATGACGATAAGTGTTAGCACGAAACACAAATCCTCATTAACGACGAACTTGTTCCAAGTTCTCCCTTCTTACAATTTGCAATACTTCTTTAAATTCAACATCATGTACTTATTGATCGTTGATGGTGATATGGGGCTAACCGGTGTAGGCCGATCTTTCACGATTGGAGGTGATCCCACGAAGAACGCGAAGAACACGATGAACACGCGGGAAGAACGGAGAAATCACAAGGGGGAAACACTCAAGAACGTCCAATCACACATCCACTGACAATCAACACACAAGATCCATAAGGTACATGAACAACAAAAGGAAAGGTACAAGGTAAGTTCATCTCCTGAGGAGGTCTTGGTGATATCCTAGATGGATCTTCCCGTGAGGGGCCTTGATGATATCCCGCAGGATCTTCTCACATGGAGGTCTTGAATCCATGGGAGTGGTGGTCTCTCTCTCTCTCTCAAGAGGAGGAGTGGTACAAGGAGCAAACTCACCTAAGAATGACTATCACTTTGCTAACCCTACTAGAGGAAGGAAGGAGTATATATAGGCTAGTCCATGAAGGGGTAAGTGAGGAGGGAGATACATGGGCCTCTGGCCCGACTCTGCGTGCAGGCAGGCGCCAGATGTCGGCTCTCGTGAACCCGGATGTCCGGCGGTTGGGGCCGGATGTCGGCCCGAGCGGGGTGGACTTCGGCTGGCTCCTGTTGTTTATGCCTGAATTTCCGGGAAGGCCGGATTCTGGGCGGTGCGCAAGGCGCCAGATGTCCGGGCTGGCCGCCGATGTCTGGCCGCTGATGCTTTTGGCCGTCTGTTGGGGCAGCTCCTGCGCGGCTGCCTAGGCGCCGATGTCCGGCCACTGTAGCTTCAGCAGCTCTGTCTTCTCCGTCGTCGCTTCTAGGCTTCCCTCGCGGATAGTGTAGTTGTTCCTTGGCGCTTGCACTCCTCCTCAACATCCGTGAAGCTCCGACAATACCTATGCATGCACACGGAGAAGTGTCAGTAGTATACTATCCTCGAAGGGGTCAAGTAGCATGTGTAAAGGAGATGATTCACCTTTGTGTATGTGAAGTAGATGTCGCACGTGTCACTCGCCGAACGGACTCTTGACATGGTGATGTCCGTAGATGCTCCACATCATCTCCTCCCCCCCCCCTTGGGTAGATCCACCTCGGATCGAAAACCAAATCACCATGGAAAGAGATGGCTTCGCCGTGTAGAGAGTGGACGATCACCAAGCACTCATCATCTTGAAGCTCGAAATGGGCACCCCCAATTTTGCACCGTCTAGTGATTCCTTCAAAAGGAGCAAAGACAACAAACACTTGGAAAAATAATGTGTTGGCGTTAGTGAAAAACCAAGCATTCAAAGGTGATTCACCAACAAGTGTCGTCATCAAGCGTAGCATATGGTGTACAGTGGATTGTGACATAGCATGTAAGCACATAATTTGAGCACAATCAAGAGACCATGGAAACAATCATGTAAATGGAGTAGAGATGCAAATATTGTGGCAAGATAATAAGCATCTACCTCAAGTTCATAGCAAGCATTCACAAAGTGCTCAATGAAAGGTCTATGGTAGGCATAAGAGTCATTCACAACACCAAAAAATGAAGTGTCTAAACACATGGCCAAGTGCAAGACAATCCAAGCATAACGTGCATAGGGTGTAGTGAATATAGTGTGGCACTCAACACAATAGAAGGAGCAATTGTTTATCATTGTGAGGCAATCAAGTCAATCATGTGAAAAGCAATGGACATGGCATATGTGAAGAAATTACATTGTTGCAACCAATCATTGATAGTAGCAAGTAATCCAAGAATTGGATGCAACACACAGGTATATATGTCATGAGGCATGCAAATGTGAAAATGGCAAAAGTCAAAGAAAGATCTCTAATGTGTCAATCAATAGTCCCAAGATGACCAATAAGTTTCAAGGTGCAAGCAACACTGAAGTATGATCCACAATATCCATGCTCAAGAAAGATGTCACCTTGAAGGCGTGTCCTTGTGCATCCTTCACAATGCCGAAGCCAACAAGTGCGATGTAGAAGCGTCGTGATTGAAGGTGTTTCGCTCTCAAGAGCTCGAATGGTCAACTCACGTGAAGGGGAAGTCGACACGAAGTCCAAGTATCCTACACATGCACACGACAAAACAAAGAACGTATGTGCACTGTAGATAACACATCATCCATCATGATGTTCTCTTCTCTTGCACATAACCATTAGTAGCAAAGTGCATGAAAATATGAAACAACAATCTTAATGTTCATGGCACTAGGCATATGGTGCAAAGAAGGAAGCCAAGCATGCTTCACAAGAATTATGTCAAAATCTCCAAATATATGTAGAATGCTTGGGGGAAATCTCATGAGCAAGACTATAATCATTGTTGCACCAATATATATGCAAATCATCTAGCATGAGAGAGGCAACTATGGAGATATATACAAGAAGCAATAGCAATCATGTGCAAAGCATGACAATGGTTGTCATCAACCGCATGAAATGAGCGAGTATGAATCATGGGTGATACGACAAGCAAGCAAGCATAGTAACAAGTCGTGCAACTAGTAGTGCGAAGATGCAACTAACTAGGGAAATCATGGCAATCATGTCATGTGAGCAATAAATAGATATAGGCAATGCACATGACATATCACAAGCACGAAAATGAAGCAAGATCAAAGGATCAACATAGGTATGGGTCACAAATGCATCATGGCAATAACAAGCAATATCTCCACCAGCTTGCAAATACACATACAAGTAATAGAAATCAATCATCATGTGTAATGCAAAGCAGGGGTCACAAATGCATGACAAAGGCATATGAATTATCATATCAAGCATAGTAAACATGGGATATTGGGCAAATGATACATAATGGACATAAGCCATAACCATTGAGGGCCATGTAGAAGAAATGCCGAAGGGAATGGTGGTAGGACAATCCACAGGATCCCAAGTCATCATTGCTCTCTAGAGCTTGTTTCGTCAACTCATGGGATTGTGAGGTTGACAAGTTTTCATGGGTACCTACACAAAAGAGACACAACCAAAGAATTGTTGGCGTGTAAATGTACACATCATCCATCATGATGGTATGTGCACGTGTGAGTTAGCACAAGATAAGTATCGCTCAAAGAAATTTGATGCATGGTATAAGAACATGTCATCCATCATGAAAGAATAGTTATTGTGTATAACACGATGGGGACACAAATTGAGCATGCAATTATAGCAAGTGTGTGGCACAACAATAGCATTTTTATTCATGGGATGCATATGTGCTCACAATCATGGGATCTTTGCAATGGATGGGAGTGATCAAAATCTCCTAAAATGTATGAGGAACTATGGGGGTCTCCTCATGAGCAATATCGAAAACAACAATGGAGAAAATGGGCAACACCCAAACCAATGCATATCCAAGCTAGGTGGTCATGGCATGGCATATGAGATAAATGATGCAAAGGGAGCATATCAATATCATCACAAAAAAACAAATGCCGATAACCATGGCCTTGTCATCTATGCCATATGTGCAATTGGGTTTATTTTAATGGCATATGCATAGTCACTATGAAGAGATTGTAAATTGGACATATTGTTGATCTCATGCATAGCATATGACAAGTCAAGCGGATTATCAAACATGATGTGACCTAAAGAATTGTCACAAAAATCCTATGTAACATGGCATCACAACTAATAGACTCCACATGTAATCATCAAACTCATCATAAATGGGTAAATCATCGCATGGGAAATCATACTAGCATGAAGCAGTTCAATAGGGGGATCAACATCACGCAAGCAATCAATCTCAAGATAGTCCACTAGTGGACAAGAGCATCACCTTTACCTATGTTACCTTTGTCATTCCACTCAAGTGGTGTAGGTGAGGTGGTAAAGACCATTTCGTGGTCATCATCTTCATCTTGATGGAACCATGTGGGGGTGCATCATATTCCACCTGGCCATCGTCCTGTCCAAAGGAGGATGTAAGTCATCGGAAATCGGCGCGTCATCATATATGGGACCTAGCACCAAATGAGAAGACACAATAGAGGTAGAGGTTAAGTCGTTAGAAATCGAAGTGGCCTCACATGCCCTATCAACTATCACACTCTCTCTATGTGGTGGCTCACTCACTCCTCAAAGTAGGTGCAGTCAAAGTCACATATGGTGGAGTCACTCATCTCACTCAAGTGGTGGGGTTTGTGGCTCTCCTCACATGGGAATTGGGGCAACACGTCATATATGGGCAGTGGTGAACGCGCTCTCACTCTCACATATGGTGGCCAAGTCACTCAAGTCGTCATACGTCGCCGTGGTCAAAGGGAAAATCCCATGCTCAACCATCTCGTCAAACGTCGCCGTGGATGAAGGCCGAAGATGGCACATCATCACTCTCCTCCATGACCGAAGGGAAAATCCCATGCTCGATCATCTCGTCACCGTCGCCATGGATGAAGGCCAAATGGCACATCATCACTCTCACCTCCTAAGATGGAAGCATCATCCTGCTCGCCACCTTGTCGCTCGCCTCCAAAGCTTGTTCCTTGAAGATCTCCGTATCCTAGTCATCCGCCGCACCATCTTGAAAAGAGTCATGGTAGACTCGGCATCATCAATGCCACAAAGAGGATGGCGGTGAAGTCGAACTTGGGAGTATCATCTTGGAGCTTGTCGGGCTTGGACATCTTGGTGGTACTAGCCTCATGCTCGCCATCTTGGCTTGGTCTTCGAGAAGTGTGCTTGGGGTGGGAGAAGCCTTAGCCTTCATGAGTTCTTGTTTCCGCCTTGAAGAGCACCAATGTAGTTGTCATCGAGGGACTTGTAGTTCTCAAGGAAGATAATCTTGGAGATGTCATTGTGCAATCCCATCATGAAGTGGAACTTCATTGAAATGGGGTCGTCCATGCTGGCTCGTCGCAAGGCATTCTTCATTCTCCTTGAAGTACGCGTCGATGGACTTGGATCCTTGGATGGTGTTCTCTAATTGGCGTAAAAGTTGTTCCGTGTAGGTTGGAGGCACAACTGTCGCCGCAAAGCTCTCTTCGTCTTGGCCAACTCATGTCATAGCTCTCCGAAGTGTGTGAAGCCACCATGTCGACGCGTAGTCGTGGAAGTTCATTGTGGCGCACTTCACTTGATCTTCGGGAGGAACTTGATGTAGCTTGAGGTAGTCATCCATTAGGCGCTCCCACTCGAGAACTCCTCGGTTCTTGAGTCCCATAGAAAGGAATCTTGTGGTCGGTGTCGAGGTCCGTAGTAGCTCGTGGAAGTCGCGGGCTTGAGCTTGGGGAGCTTGTCATGAGAGTAGTCTTGGCGTGCTTGTTGGCGAAGATGCCGTATGTCCGTAGGCAAGATGCCTTGAAGTCGCTTGGCGAAGAGGCCAAGGAGATGTGAAGTCGTTGAGCGGTTTTTTGTGTTGTGCTCTTGACCTTCACTTTCTCATCGGTGGTGGTGTCGATGCCGATGTGACCTTGCCGGAGATGGTAGCTCGGAAGGATGTGCTCTTGAGCGTCTTCTCGAAGATGAGGAAGACCGCTTGTAGGACTGATGAGGGCTTTGATCTCCTCCATTGAGCATCCATCTTGGCGTCCAAGTTGGTTTTCCAGGCACCAAACTCGTCGTTGTTGTTGAGACCGAAGATGGTGTGCTTTGCCTACCCATCACAAGACTCGAGTAGAGGTGAGTAGGAATATAGATAACAATACCAAGTTACCTTTTCCCAAAGTTGAGGATGTATCCCCCGTTTCACTCAATGTGAAATGAAGAATAGCGGAATTGGTACCGGACTTGTTCACTCACACCTATCAAGTAAAGCTTATGGAGTATGCTTGGTGAGGAAGTGGCACAAAATTTTGATGCAAAATGTTAGCAAGAGTCAATAATGTTGAAAGAGATTCACAATTCATAGTGAAACAAGTAGACCAATAGCATCAATGGTCAGGGAAACAACCACACCGGATAGATAGATGGGGTCGTGCAACCAAGGAATGAGCACAAAATGTGGAATCCACGGAAAACGCTCGTGTTGCACAACTCAAGAGAGATGCTAGCACGATTGCTCAATAGGCGGATACGACACTTGTGCACAACCTATAGATGCAAAATGGATAAACTTTCCATCCCAAGTATGCTAGGAATGTATGGTTCCCGGTGTTCCTTCAGATTCTCCAAGATGAGTGGATATGACAATCTATATGCAATGTGGTATGATACTATGGCTCTTGCTTACAAGCTCTTTGCTTTTCTCTTTGCTTAAAAGCTTATTTATTTATTTTTGGATGGCCACTATGCGAAATGCACAACCAAGATAGTAATTGTGTATATGCGGGAACAATCTTGTGACACAAGAGATGATATGATACCAATATGATATGGTATGTACGCAATGGAAGGGCGGATCAATGATCACTAATGTGCACAAGTAACATTGCTGGCAAAACTCAATGGCTAGTCTCGATAGCAGTGACGCAAAATGGGCTAGGGGTTATCAATGTAATTGTAATGGGAATATACAATGGTGTCGTCGAGGTTACCGTCCTTATGTACGATACGACCTCGTGGCGATGATGAAGTGGCGGTGTTTCTCGATGTCGAACCGTTCCTAATTAACCGAAACACCTTATGAAATGGAAAAACCGTGAACTCAAAATCTCAACGTCAAATGTCAAAATGGTGGTAGTGGAAAAGCGGTGGTGGTTGCCGAAGTATTGTGGAAACCCGGTCAAAATGGGTTAAGGTGGCGGAAGTGTATGGGGCAAGCATATCGGAAGTTTGGTGTGGTTGATGAAGAAGAAACCATCCCTAAGTAGTCTAAACACCTTAGGAGACTCGAATCACAACTCAAACAACCTCAATTGATGGGGGACAAATGGGTTAGGTTGCGGAAGTCGGTGATGGTAATGCGGATGATATGGTAGAAGCCCTAGGCAAAGATGCCAAAGTTCCAAAATTTGATGGAGTCAAATGAAGGTGGTAGTTTTTTTATGGGATGGGGATGTTAATAGCTTCAAACGAGATAAAGAACGTCAAAATCGGACTACGGATAATTAGTTATGGTTAAAACGGTGAAACACGGAGGCTGAAATCCCAGGGGTCAGACATCCGGGGTGGGGGCCGGATATCCGGGGGCTGATGTCCGAACCGGCCGATTTTGTGCTCTAGGAGCCGGGATGTCCGGCCCGATGGCCCGGATGTCGCGCCTGTGGCCCGGATGTCCGGCCCGACGATTCCAGATCTCGTTTGGGGCGGAAATTTTCTTGAATTGGGGCAAATTAGATGATTCCAAAGGCAAAATTGGATGGATTTTGTGGATGGGAGGGGGAAAAGATGGGGAAGGCTAGATCCACTTGAAACCAAGCAAATACATGGATCAAAATCAACAAAATCTCATCAAACCAAACAAATCTAAAAAAAATTGGGGGCTATTTTTGGTGAGGATTTTCAAATTTAGGGACGAAACCAAGCAAAAGAATGCTAGAAACAAGCGGAAGACTCCAAATTCGGATCAATGTGGCTCATGATACCATATGATACGGGCTAACCCGTGTAGGCCGATCTTCATGATTGGAGGTGATTCCCATGAAGAACGCGAAAACATGCTGAACACGGGGAGAAAAGAGAGAAATTACAAGGAAACACTAAAGAACTAGTCCAATCACACATCCACTAGACAATCAACACAAAGATCCACAAGGTACATGAACACCAAAAGGAAAGGTACAAGGAAAGTTCATCTCCATGAGAGGTCTTGATGATATCCTAGACGGATCTTCCCATGAGCGGCCTTGATGATATCCCGCAGGATCTTCTCACATGGAGGTCTTGAACTTCATGGAGTGGTGGTCTCTCTCTCTCTCTCTCAAGAGGAGGAGTGGTACAAGGAGCAAAGCTCACCTAAAAATGAGCTATCACTTTGCTAACCCTAACTAGAGGAAGGGGAAGGAGCATATATAGGCAAGTCCACGAAGGGGTAGTGAGGAGGGGATACATGGCCTCTGGCCGACTCTGCGCGCAGGCAGCGGCAGATGTCCGGGCTGGGGGCCGAATGTCCGGGCTCTCGTGAGACGCCGGATGTCCGGGCGGTTGGCCGGATGTCTGGCCCGACAGGGTGGCTCGGCTTGGCTCCTGTTTTTGATGCCGGTTTCCGGGGGAAGGCCGGATGTTCGGGCGGTGGCAAGGCGCCAGATGTCCGGGCTGGCCGCCGGATGTCCGGCCGCTGATGCTTTTGGCCGTCTGTTAGGGCAGCTCCTGCGCGGCTGCCCAGCGCCGGATGTCCACGCTCTGTAGCTCAGCAGCTCCATCTTCTTTCGTCGTCGCTTCCAGGCTTCCCTCGCAGATGGTGTAGTTGTTCCTTGGCGCTTGCACTTCTCCCTCACACCGTGAAGCTTCGACAAAACCTATGCATGCACACGGGAGAAGTGTCAAGTGTATACCATCCTCTAAGGGGTCAAGTGAGCACGTGTAAAGGAGATGATTCACGTTTGTGTAGGTGAAGTAGATGTCGCATGTGTCACTCGCCGAACGGACTCTTGACATGGTGATGTCCGTAGATGCTCCGCATCAGATGTCTCCAAACCAATATTTTAAAGTCCAAGTTGCGAAAGCATAGTATAACGATGAGACAATGCTCAGCAATACATTTTCTTTACCCTTCTTGTGTTTAATGACATAAACGGAGGCTCTCAAATGATTCACCCATTTAGCATGTCTACGTTTAGTTTTGCTTGACTTTTAATGTTGTTTCAAAGATTCATGATCAGAATGTATAACAAATTCTTTGGGCCATAAATAATGTTGCAATGTTTCCAAAGTCTGAACAAGAGCATATTTCCTTATCATAAAGTAGAATAATTCAGACTAGGCCCACTCAATTTTTCAGAAAAAATATGCAACAGGTTGCCATCTTGTAATAACACACCTCTAATCCAATTCCACTAGCATCACATTCAAGCTAAAGTCTTATTAAATTAGGAAGTTGAAGTATGGAGCATTGTGTCAACTTATCTTTCAATACGTGAAGGCTTCTTCATGTGCGGTCCCCCAAACAAAAGGCACAGCCTTCTTTGTAAGCTCATTGAGAGGTGCAGCAAGGTGCTAAAATCACAAAACGCCTATGAACCCAGCGAGGCCAAGAAACTCCTCCCCTTTTGTGACCGTTTTGGGCTGCAGCAACTCTTAATAGCTTCAATCTTGGCTTTATCAACTTCAATTCCTATGGATAACAACTAGCCAAGAAAAGATACTCGATCGGTGCAAAAGGTTGCACTTCCCATGGTTTACCAAACAAACATGCATCCACGTAGAGCAATAAAAACAGCATGTAAATGTTCCACAAATGTTCCTCCAAAGATATGCTATAATCAGTATATCATCAAAGTAACTCTACCACAAATCGTCCAATGAAGCACCGTAAAACTTCGTTCATTAATCTCAATGAAAGTACTAGGTGCATAGTTACCCAAAGGCATGACTAACCACTCATATAATCCAAACTTAGTTTTAAATATTGTTTTCCATTCATCTCCCAATTTCATAACGAATTTGAGGTATCCACTACGCAAATCACTTTGGAGAATATTGTAGAGCCTCATGCCTCAATCAAGCATATCATCTAGTGATAGAGGCGAGGGTGTCCCGATCTTTCGATGAGATGATATCTACGTTTTTGGTGGAGTAGACTTTGACGATCCGACTACGAACGTGCTGAGGACGTCGCGCCTTAGCAATCGCTAAACCAACTCCGAGAGGTTATTGACCTACGCCGGAGCACAATCCACCTGACCCCCGAGGGTCTATCTCCTGCAAGCAAACGAAGAACAAGCAAGAAACTAGATTTGCAATCTGGATATTGGAATGTAAGATGAAAGCTTTATTGATCGAGGTGGGTTTTCTGTGACGTCTTGGTCTGGTCCTTGACACAAACGAAGTACGCGAATTGCAGCTATGGCGAACTTTTAATCTAAACAAAACCCAAAGTCTAACGTGCCCTAAGGGCTGTATATATGGAGGAAGAGGAGGGATTTCGTGCCTTGAGGAGGGTCCGAAACCAACCCTATCTCTTGTTTTCCCCACACATAAGATAAAGTGGGAGCTAGGGTGCTCAAGTTTTTTAGCCTTTTAAACATCTAAATATCAATTAATATCAAGAGGGAAGAGACATTATATATACCGTCAAGCAAACGATGTTGGGGGCTACTGCGGTCGTCGTGACGGGGGGGATGTCGGGGGAGGACCCATTTATCCATAGGGGGGACAGTGGATAACGTTGAGTGTGACTTCCGTCATGTGTGTGGCGGGTTGTTGTGTGGCGAGAACTTGGTTGATGGAGTTTAGTTTGGGTTGCTTAGCTTGGTGCGCCTGTGGGGTTTGGTGGCGCGCGCTTGTGTGTCGGGTGGTGGGGGCGAGAGTGATGTGTTGACTCTGGTGGTGTGAGGGTTCTTCTTGTGCCTGCTGGCTAATCGGGGTGTCGACTCCAAGGTGCGATGTCGCGGTGCGTATTGTAGGTCCCGTGCCGCGAGGGTGAGAATGGCCGTCTCGGCGGCGTTTGGTGGGGTTCGGGGGTGAACGGGTGCGTAGCTTTCATGAGTTATGGAGTGATCGTAGTGTGGTTGTCTCCAATAGTGTGGGCGGCGTAGTATTGTTCCGGGTGGTTTCCGGGTGCCTTAGGGTCATTGGGTGTTGGTCTTGGACGCCTGGATGGGGCGCCTGGCGCAGAGGGGGTCTGTGGTGGGTCGTTCATTGCCCTACGGGTTGCATATGTGTTGTGGCGTGGGGGTGTCTGGTCGCGAGAGGGGTCGTGACGGCACACTGGGCGGGTGGAAAGGTCCGCCCGTTGCTGTCGGCGTGTGTGGGGCTCTGTGCTTTGGGGTTCTTCTTGGGCGGTGTGGCGGTTTAGCATATATCAGAAGGGGGGGATTGGCTGGTCCTGGGTTAGGCTGCTAGGAGGTCGACGGTCGTCGGATGGGGTGGGGCTGGTGTAGAGTAGTAAGGTCTCTGTTTTGAGTCAGTCTCATCCTCGTGTACCGCCTTCTGGTGGCTGAGGCGGAGGGGAGGGGGGCTTCGGTAATAGATGGGGGGTCTGGAGCTGTGCTCGATCTGAGGGGGGGTCGGGGGGTGGTAAATAGGGTGGCGTGGACTCGCTCAGGGTGGTGCGGTTTCGGGGCATTCGGCTCGGGGCTCTGGGGGTGGTATCCTCGAACCTTCGCGGGTTGGATATTTCTCTCTACTCAGTGGGCTCTCTAAGGCATTGGGGGGATACAAGGGGGTTTTGTGGGAGAGGTGGGCGGGGGGGGTTTAGTACAAGTTGGGTGTGTGTGGTGGGGTGGGACGTTGAGAGGGGGGGGGTGTAGGGGGTGTGGGTTGGGAGGAGACTAAGGGGGTTGTGGGGAACTTTGGATTTGGGTTTTTGTTCGAAGGGTCTTGGGGTATATGGGGGTGATGGGTTTTGGGATGGGGGGAGTGTGGTGGGGGGGATGGGGTGGCGGGGGTTGGCTGGGAAGGGGTTGGAGTGTGGTTTGGGTGTTGTGGGGGGTGGTAGTGTATGTTTGGGGGAGTTGGTGGGGGGCGTAGTGGTGGTGGTAGGGGTTGGGTGGGTGTGGGTTTTGTGGATTGGGGTTTTTGGGGTGGGTGGGGGTTGGGGGTGTGGGAGTGCGGGGGGGGTAGAGAGGTGCGGGTATGGGGCGGGGGTGTTTCTAGGCTGGGTTGGTGGGGCGGTGGTGAGGTGTTGGGGGTGAGGTGGTGGAGTGTAGGGAGGTTTGGAGTGGGGTTGGTGGGGGGTCGGTTGGTGTTTTAGTTTTGTAGGATGGTAGGAAGGAGCAGCCTGGGTTAGGGTGGTTTTTAGAGGTGGTTGTGAGATGGTTTTGTGGGTGTGGTTGGGTGAGGGGGGTGTGTGGCAGCGGATGGCGATGGGGGATTAGTGGGTTGGTTGGGGGGTTGGTTAGGGGTCTTTAGGGGGTTGGGTTGTGGGGAAGAGTGTAGGTTTGGGGGGTGGGTATTTGGGTTGGGGGGTATGTCGTGCTGGGGGGGGAGGTTTTGTGTGAGGGGTGGTGTGGGGGGTTGTTGGGTGGGGGGTGGATGTTTGTTTGTGGGGGGTTGTGGGGGGATGGAATGTTTTGAGAGGGTCGTTGGGTTGGGAGGGTTCGGGAGGGGGAGTGTGTGGGGAGGAGAGCGGGGGGGTTGGTGGGGTTGGTGGCTCATCATCTCAGAAAGGGGGGGGGGGGGGGGTGGTGTTGTTGGGGAAGGGTGTGGGGTTGATTTGGGTGGGTAGGAGTTTGGAATGCTAGGGATGTGAGTGTTTTGGTGGTGGTCTAGGGTGGGTGGGGGTGGGTGAGGTAGTGTGGTCTGTTGATTGGAGGTGGGATTCAATAGGGGGAGGGGTTGGGGGGAGATGGGTTGGCGAGGGGAAGAGGGGAGGGGTGTGCGGGTTGTGTGATCATTTGTGGGTAGTGGTTGTGCGTTTGGTTTGGTCGCTGGAAAAGTTGATTCTGGATGGTGTGGTGATTGTGATTAGTTAGATGGATGGGGGTGGGTAGGGGGCTTTTGTTTGAGGTGGGGTTGAGGTGGAGGGGTTATGTGTGGATTGCGTCGGGTGAGGGTTGTGAAGCATGGGTTATGCGTTCCATGTTCTCGGTTTTGGGGGTTGGCGGTGGTTTTTCGGTAATGAGCAGTGAGGTGTGAGTAGGTTTTGTGGGGGGGGGGGGGGGTATCTGGATGGGGGGGGGTGATGAGTGGTGTGCTGCGGGTCTTTTTGTGTGGTTGTTGGGGAGGTGGAGGATGGGTTGGGGGCGGAGGGTTAAGTGGGGAGGGGGTGGTTTAGTGGGCTATGTGTTGGGGGAGGAGGGGTTAGGGTTGTGGGGTGTGGGGTTGGGGGGTGGGGGGGGTTGCTTTGGGTGGAAAGGTGTTTTGGATGCTTGTTAGGTTGCTTGGTTGTGATCTTTCTGTCTGGTGGTGGTGGGAGTATTTGGGTGGCGGGGTAATAGTGGGTTGGTTGGGGTGCGGGGTGTGAGGGTTTTGTGTGAGTGTAGTGTGCGAGGATGCATTGGGTTGGTTGTCGGGTGCTTGTGGATAGGGTGGTTGGGGGTTGGCGGGTGGTTTTTCGTGGAGGTTTTGGGTTTGGTTGTAGGTGGGTAGTTTTGTTGTTGGGTGGTAGGGTGGCGGGGTGGAGTCGTGGTTTAGTTTGTAGCGGGGGAGGGTGTTGTGTAGCTGTTGCTGGGGGTTTAGTAGGAGGTTGGAGTGGATATGGGTTAGTGGGGGGTTTGGGGGGGGGGGGGGTGTTGAGGTGCGTGGTTGGGTGTGGGTGGAATATGGTGGGTGGTTGGGTAGGTGGCGGGTGTGGTTGGGTGGTTGGCGGAGTTGTGTGGGGGAGTGGGGTGCGGGTATTTGTTGTGTTTGGAGGAGAAGGGGGTGTGTGAGCTGTTCGTCTGTGGGAGGTGAGTGGGTTAGAGGAGTTTTTGGGTGAGTGGTGTGATGGTGGGGGGGGGGGTTTGTAATGGGGGGGAGTAGAGGAGGGGTTGCTCTTTTGAGGTAAAGCGGGCTTGGTTTGGGTGGTTGTGGGGGGGTGGTAGGGTGGGGTTTGGGTGTCGGGTGTGGGATTGATTAGTTGGTGGGGTGGGAGGGAGGTGGTGGGAATTGTATGCGGGGGTTAATCTAGGAAGGTGTAAGATGTGGGGGTGAGGGGGGTAGGGAAGAGTGGGATGGTGCTCGGAGTTCTTCCCGGACAGCCTATACCTCAGTTTTCGAAATCATGGGCCTGGCCCCAATATAAGGTGCACGCAGTTGATTGTATTCACCTATAATATTCCTCTGACAAAATTTATGAAGTGACATCGTTGTAATAGTTTCGTCAAGGCTTCCTGCACGCATTATGGTGGCTTCAAAGTCCTGAAAATCCTCACTTGTAACTCCGTTCTTGTTCCCCTTTTGCATGGCCATCATCTCCATGCTTGAACTTGCTTCCCAGGTTCCTCTTTCTTGTCCAAGCTAGGGCCTCATTTGGTAAGCAAAACTAGATGTATCCAATTTAGGCAGCATCCAATAATTCTCATGAACTTTTAGAATCATTACCAAGAAACGAAAGTAACCTGATAATTTAATTGGCTTGCCGCGAGCTCTAGTAATTGGTCCAGTATGTATAGAAGCAGGGGCTGTGGGTTAACATGGTATGATGTCCTCATCATCCCACCCTTCTTGAAATGAAGTCGTCCTCGGACGTAATCTCAATCATCTTTCCTCCTCACCCAAATGAAGGCTTCAGATCTGCATGTTAAAAGTGGTGATGGGACCATCAATACCAATTGTTACACCCACAGCCCCTGCTTCTATTCCATTACTGGACCCATTACTAGTAGCTCCGCGCACGTCATTAAAATATCAGGTACTTTGTTTCTTGGTAATGATTTCGTAAAGTTCATGAGAATATGATGCCTCCTAACAATTGGATACATTTTTTTTTTTTTTGCTACAATGAAGGGCCTGCTTGACAAGAAAGAGGACACCTTGGAGCAGTCAAGCATGGAATGATGGCATGCACAAGAGGGAACAAGAACGGAGTTACAAGTGATGTATTTCAGGACTTGAAGCCCACCATAATGGTGCAGAGGGAAGCCTTGGACGAATATACACAGATGTCACTATCATAATTTCGTCCACGAGGCTAGTATAGGTTGCGTTCACCTTATTATGGCCAGGACCATGTATTTCGAAATACTGGAGATGAGGCTGTTTTTTAGAGTCGTATTGTGGGGAGAAACAAGAGGATAGGGTTGGTTTCGGACCCCTCCTTCAAGGGCCACGAAAATCCCCTCTCGTCCTCCATATATACAGCCTCTTAGGGCCCGTTTTTAGACTTTTGGGTTTTTGTTTAATTAAAAGTTACGCCATTGCGCAACTTCGCGACTCGTTTGTGTCAACGGACCAGAACAAGACCGCTCACCGAACTCCCACCTTATCATACTTAAAGTTCTATATTCGCAATTCCATATTGGTCATATCATATATTCTTGCTTGTTCCTGACGTTGCGTTGCAGGAGATAGACCCTCGTGCGGTCAGCGCTGATGATCTGATGCCACACGTGGCAATAACCTCACGGAGATTGGTTTACGATGCTAAGGCGCAAGTGTTTTTCCGTCCGCACGTTCTGTAGTCGGATCGTCAAAGTCGTCTCCAACCAAGAACTGATAGCTTATCACTTCATTCGAAAAATCGGGACACCTCGGCCTCTATAAGTGGTATCAGATTCCCAGGTTGCTCGGTGAGATTTTACGTTTTTCGTAGTAGATCGAGTCTGTTTCTTCATACCTACAGTCCAGGAAAAAAGCCAAAAAAAAATTTAGGGTTTTCACATATCCGAACCAATCTGAGCCTTGCATAAATTTTTTAGGGTTTTGCTTTGTTGAATTTCTGTTGCAATCGTCGTGTCAGTTGCTGGTCTTAGCGCTAGTTCTTTAGAGTTTTCCGAGTTCTGTTCACAAGTTGTCACGCCGCGCCGGCACCAGCTCATCGCTCCTACCGTATACCCACCAGACACTTATCTGCTTTTATTTTCTCTGAGTCCATATACACCACCACGATTCCCCGAAGTCCATATACACACGACCGACATACCACCACATCCGATCCCCATATACTGACCGTCATATACCATTCAACCAGTCCAGAGTTCCACCCCCAGTATTCATCTCTGCCACCAGTTCCTAGTCGAGTCCAGTATTTTTTCCTTTAATTTAGAGTTCCACGATCAGCGCGATAATACGAGTCGGTGAACAAGTCGATTCTCCCCAATTTTCTGCTACCCGTACGAAAAAAATAGTTCCCAGTTCAAAAAAAAAAACTAAGTCTGGAATTCTGGCTAGGCCAGTTTTTTAGACCATTTGTAGACTTTTTCGAAAAAAATTGTTGCGGAGCAAAAAAAAAAAAGAAAAAAATTCGAGTGTGCTCCTCCTTGTTTAGATGCATCGCCGTGATTTTTTGTTATTGTTCTACTCGCGTCTTAGCACGGTCTAGCCTAGGACCAGCACAGTACCGTCGTTGAGAGTTTATTCAACATTGCATCTCTGAATTGATTATGCTGACCCTTTTTGCTACCATATGGCATAAGCCTCCCAGCTCCACATACATCTACATGCGTGGCTTGACACACGACCTGGCAATCGCTCTGTCCAAGCTCTGAGGTTTTTGACTACAAAGGTTGCCGATCAACCTGCTGCGCTGGGTAAGAACTGGTAATAATTTGAGATTTGCTTGACGGATTTGTGACACACACACCACACCACCAACCACTTTCTAGTAGTCTGTAGGATCATATTCTTGTGTGTTTTCTATGCTGCTAACCATGGCAGATCACAGCCGACGAGATTGACTGGGAGAACATTACGAACAAGGAGTTGCATGATAAAGTTTCAGCAAAGATGAGTGGCCATGTGGGAGATGGTGCTAAACATATTGAAGAGGCCATGAGACGATAGATGGGCATGGGAAGTCGTTCGAGACAAAGCTGGATAACAAGTTTAATGAATTGCTCACGCGTCTTCCCATAGCCACACCGTGTCTGACACCTGGTCGCCCTCTGCACGGACAACAACAACGCCCCCTTCCAATCAGTTCGGACGAGCGAAGCGTGTTCCTCTTGAGATGGCCAAACTTCTGGTGCTGCTGTAACTACTTTTGATGCGTCTTTGGCTTCTGCTCCGCTGCTCTGACTGGTGCCAGAGGGAGGAGGATGATTACGCGGCGATTATGAGGATGAGTTGATCAAAACATAACTACGTGCAACCACCAGCACCAGGTCGTCCACATGCAAAAATCGCAATGGTAGGGTCTGCACCACCACTTCAGGTACGAGATCATGACCTCTTCCTAAATTAAAATTGAATATCCACCATCGAGGGTAGATATGTTTCCTGATATATATCTTACTTGGGAGTTAGAAACTGAACAACGTTTTAACATGTTTTTACAATATCCCGAGGAACGACGTGTTGCTGCTGCTGTTTGTGCTTTCACACTATTTTTTGCTGTTATGGTGGTCTGAACATTGTAGATTATATCCTATTCCGCTACGTGGGCTGCTTTGAAAACTGCTATGCGTACCGTTGGGTTTCCACCATATTATCAACGTGAATTACTTCAAAATTGCAGCGCTTAAGGACAGGAAAAAATTCTGTAGAAGAATATTATCAGGAATTACAAACTGGTGATTAGATGTGGTTATTGTTGGGAGAATGAAGCTATGCTTGCACGTTTCATGGGTGGATTAAATAGAGAGATTCAGACCATTCTAGAGTATAAGGAGTATAATATATCACCTCGTTTATTCCATCTTGCTTGTAAAGCTGAACGTGAAGTGCAGGATCGACAGGCATTGGCGCGAACTAATTTTTCTGCAGGTCGATCTTTCATCATGGACACCCGTGCCTCCTCTACTCCCACACGTCCTAACCTACACTGCTGCACACTGACTTCACCCGCCAATTCCAACCGAGATACAGAAAACAGGCACCACCACCACCATCTGCCAAGAGTACACACCTTCTGCCTGCCCAGAGCTCTTCTTCATCTATGGCATCAACGGGCACACACATATATTATTTGTCGTCGTTTAGGGAAGAGGTCTTAGGCGAGAGAATGCCAATCTCCGCGTGTTATGATTGCTACGAGAGGGTGGTGTATGAGTCCGCTAGTGACTATATGAGGAGGACTTTGGCTCTTATACAAGTGAAGAACACGGTGGAGGATTCTGATCATGAGACGCAATACATGGCTCCTGAAGACGCTGACAGGTATGAATGTTTAGTTGCTCAAGGTCGTGTTTTGAGTGTGTGCAGGTCCACAACGCTGAGCAAAATCAGAGGCATATTTGTTCCTAACAAGGAGTTGTGAAGGAACGTTCTGTTCGCGTCATCATAGATGGGGAGCTGCTACAACTTGGCTACATGGAGATGGTGGAGAAGCTATCTCTCACCACAGACCACATCCACATCCTTACTATATCCAATGGTTCAACAACACGGGCAAGTTAAGGTAACACGTACTGTTTCGTGTGCATTTTAGTATCTCTACATAGCTGATTATGTTGATTGTGAGTGGTACCCATGCAAGCATGTTCATTATTACTTGGTAGACCATGCAATTTGATAAAAATTCTGTACACCATGGTAGAACACATCATTATACTCTTGTTCATAAGGATAAACATAATACTTATTGCTTCCTAGACTCCTGATTCTATTTTGAAAGATGATATTAATAGAGCTGTAAAGCAAAACAGGAGAAAATAAGAGTGAACATCAGATTGTGGCAAAAGAATTTGACAACAAATGAAGCCAATAATAAACCATCTATATGGTTTGCTTCGAAATAATTGAAAAGTGCATGCTTACTGCCACCAAATCTGATATTGATGATCTAGATTTCAGCAATTCTGTTTGCTATGCTTTTGTTGTGCAAAGAGGCGTTATTTTCATTCGAGGGACTTTGTTTTAGGTTTACCTACCGAACAAAGAAGAGGGAGGGATAGCATATTTGTTGTCGTGATAGGTTCTCGAAAATGGCACACTTTATAACATGTCATAACGCGATGATTCTGTTAATGTTGGCCTGATTTGTTTTTTCGTGAAATTATACCTTGCATGGTGTGGCCAAAATACTATTGTTTCAATTCGTGATATATAATTTCTTCTAGCCACTTTGGAGATTTTATGTGGGCTAAGTTTGGGACCTAAACTGCTTTTTATACTACAATGTCACCCTCCCCTCCCAAACTGATGGACCAACTTAATAGTAATAGAACATTTGTCTACTTCTTAGGGGCTGTTTTTGAAGAATAACAAGAAATGTGGGTCAGAATGCTTGCCCTCATATGAATTTGCTTACTAATCTGTTCATTGCATTCTACTACTACTAGATGTTCCTTTTGAATATTGTGTATGGTTTCCTTCCTCGTGCACCAATTAGTGATTTGTTGCCTCTTGCATCTTCAGTAGAAGGTTATTTTGATGCTCTAAACAACGTTGCTGAATTGATCTTAAACAATGCATGAGTTAACTTAAGGAACATTGGCGTATGAATGCCTAAATATAACTTGCTGAGATAGCTGGTAAAAAACATGTGTGTTTGCGCACCGTGTAGATCTTGTTTTTGGTTACCATTTGGCGTAGGATGATTTTCCTATTTCGCAAATCAAAAGCTAAATGCCACGTGCTGATGTCCTTTAAGGTGTTAAGAGAAATAAATGAACTGCATTAAACTTGAGCTGCCTGCGATTTTTTGGGGTTAGTCCACCTTTTAAATGCAGATCTGAGCCTTATTGGGGTGGAGAGATGACTTCCGTCGAGCGAACGACTTGCATCATTCAAGAATGGGGTAGGATATGAGGACAATCAATACCTTGGTTCATACAAACCCCACAGCCCTGCTTCTATACATCCTGACCAATTACTAGTAGCTCGTCGCCACGTCATTAAACATATCAGTACTTTCGTTTTTCTGTTAAGGGGGGTGATTCTAAAGTTCATGAGCATATGGATGCTGCCATAATTGGATACTATTGTATGTTGCTTACAAATGAAGGGTCCTAGCTTGGACCAGAAAGACGGAACCGTTGAGCAAGTCCAAGCATGGAGATGATGGATGCACAAGGGGAACAATAACGGTACAAGTGATGATTCATCGGACTGTGAATGCCATCATACTAAGGTTGCAAGGAGCCTTTGGACGAAATTATACAAGAATTCAACACTTCATAAATTCGTCCAGAGGCTATTATAGGTGCTGCGTCACCTTATTATTGGCCATGTGCCCATGTAATTTCGACATACTTGAGTATAGGTGTGTTTTTAGAGTCGTATGGTGTGGGAAACAAGAGATAGGTTGGTTTCGGGACCCTCCTTCAGAGGCCACGAAATCCCCCTCCTCTTCCTCATATAGTACGCCCTAGGGCAACCGATTTAGACTTTGTGTTGGTGTTTCTTTTTGCTAGTAAAAGTTTATGAAAAATACTTTCTATTAAAATTAGTTTTTTTATATTTTCTTTTCTGTTTATTTATTAGTTTAGTATTTTCTTTATTGTTAGGTTTTACTTAGGACAAAATTATTTTGGTGTCCATAATAGAGTTTTCTTAAGTAGTTTCTTAGTAGTTTTCTTTTGAAGTTTTCTGTGGATTCCTACTTGGTTTTATTATAGGTTCTTTGTTGCTTTATTTAAATTGAGTGTTAATATGATTGATAGAATTTCTTGCTAGGATGTTTGCTTATATGAATGCTATGTTTGACTATATAGATTTCCATCGGAGTGACGAATAGTTCTACCAGTCTTTATTTGAGTGTGATTATCTTCATCGACATACCAGGCAAGTTCACTTTGACCATGCTTTTCATACCTACGTTTTTATTGCATTTAGTCTTATCTTTGCAATAATCCCTCCAGTAGTGATATTGAATCCTTGTAGTTGAGTAGTATGCATGAGGTAGGAACCCATCACCATGTTACCAAGCCCGGGACGTTATTTATTTTAATGCTATGCTATAGTAGACGGAGTTGGTATGAGTGCTCGGGAGTGGTGTGAGAATGGAGGACTCTACATCAATGACGATAACTTCATGACGGCATCTGCAAGGACTGCATCTTCAGGACCACAAGACTTCAAGACTCAAGACAAGAATTCAATACACACTACTGGGTGAAGGATGGTTTAGATGGGCACCCTGGAGCAACCAGTGGATGACCCGGGATGCATGGATGCGAGGATGAAACGGGAGGGATCAAATCTTGCGGGTAAAGTGTACAAACCTCTGCAGAGGGTTAAAACCTAATCGATTAGTTGTGTCCCTGGTTACGGACAATTTGAGCATCTGGACATGGATCTATCTCGGAACTCTCAACACCAGACTGATAACTTAATTGTGGGCAACTTATGATGATTTGGGTTATGAGACATCGGTTGGCGGAACCATGTCATGATAGATAACTCCGTAGTAAAGACTCCTGATATTTCTTTGTTGTAGGGAAAATAAAACCAGCTTTTACGCAAAAAAATTAGACCCAGAGCCACAAAGCCATATTGCATATAGAATAATTTTTTCATCTATTTTCTCATATTTGTGATCTTGCCGGTACATTCAATGTACTGACCTACACAGCTGCAACGTATCATGTTGCAGATATTTCTTCGATGAGTAAGAGTTACGATACAGGGTTACGGTCTACACTCAACCTGCCGATGGCGTTGATGGGACTCCACACCCGATTGATTGTTTCCGCTGAGACTTATAAGGTATATATCAGTTTTAGGTTATTTATACACGTCATTGCACTTTGATATATACATTTATGTACTGTGTGTGCCAGCATACTGATCCAGGGATGGCACAAATACACAGAGGCTTGACCGTTTGAGGTCGGGTCGCTACAGTGGGACTAACCCCAAAATCTACAGGCAGCTCAAGTTTGTATGCATTATCATTTATTTTCTCAAACACCTTAAAAGGACCATCAGCACGTGACATTACCTTTGACTTGCGCAAATCAGGAAATCTATCCTTACGCAAATGTAATCAAACAAGATCTCCAGGTACAAAGACAACACTTTTTCTACCCTTATCTCCAGCAAGTTTATATTTAGCATTCATACGCTCAATATTTTCCTTAGTTAACTCATGCATTTTTAAGATCAATTCAGCACGTTGTTTAGCATCAAAATTAACCTTCTCCGAAGATGGAAGAGACAACAAATCAATAGGTGCACGAGGTAGGAAACCATACACAATTTCAAAAGGGCACATCTTAGTAGTAGAATGCAGCGAACGATTATAAGCAAATTCAATATGGGGCAAGCATTCTTCCAACATTTTCTTGTTATTCTTCAAAACAGCCCTAAGCATAGTAGACAAAGTTCTATTGACTATTTCAGTTTGTCCATCAGTTTGGGGGTGACAAGTAGTACTCAAAAGCAGTTCAGTCCCCAACTTAGCCCATAAACATCTCCAAAAGTGGCTAAGAAACTTAGTATCACGATCTGAAACAATTGTATTTGGCACACCATGCAAGCGAATAATTTCACGAAAGAACAAATCAGCAACATTAGCAGCAGCATCGCTTTTATGACATGGTATAAAGTGTGCCATTTTCGAAAATCTATCCATGACAACAAATATTCCATCCCTCCCCTTCTTTATTCGAGGTAAACCTAAAACAAAGTCCATAGATATATCCTCCCAAGGAACACTAGGTACAGGCAAATGCATATATAAACCATGAGGATTGAGTCGTGACTTAGCATTTTGACATGTAGTGCAGCGAGCAACAAAACACTCAACATCCCGTCTCATCTTTCGCCAAAAGAAATGTGTAGCAAGTACATCCTCCGTCTTCTTGACGTTAAAGTGTCCCATGAATCCTCCTCCATGCGCTTCCTGCAACAACAAAAGACGAACGGAGCTAGCTAGAATGCATAGCTTGTTAGCACGAAACACAAATCCATCATTAACGACGAACTTGTTCCAAGTTCTCCCTTCTTTACAATTCTGCAATACTTCTTTAAATTCAACATCATGTACTTATTGATCGTTGATGGTGATATGGGGCTAACCCGGTGTAGGCCGATCTTTCACGATTGGAGGTGATTCCCACGAAGAACGCGAAGAACACGATGAACACGGGGAAGAACGGAGAGAAATCACAAGGGGAAACACTCAAGAACAAGTCCAATCACACATCCACTCGACAATCAAACACACAAGATCCATAAGGTACATGAACAACAAAAGGAAAGGTACAAGGTAAAGTTCATCTCCATGAGGAGGTCTTGATGATATCCTAGATGGATCTTCCCGTGAGGGGCCTTGATGATATCCCGCAGGATCTTCTCACATGGAGGTCTTGAACTCCATGGGAGTGGTGGTCTCTCTCTCTCTCTCAAGAGGAGGAGTGGTACAAGGAGCAAAGCTCACCTAAGAATGAGCTATCACTTTGCTAACCCTAACTAGAGGAAGGGGAAGGAGTATATATAGGCTAGTCCATGAAGGGGTAAGTGAGGAGGGGATACATGGGCCTCTGGCCCGACTCTGCGTGCAGGCAGGCGCCAGATGTCTGGGCTCTCGTGAGACGCCGGATGTCCGGGGCGGTTGGCCGGATGTCCGGCCCGAGCGGGGTGGACTTCGGCTGGCTCCTGTTGTTGATGCCTGATTTCCGGGGGAAGGCCGGATGTCTGGGCGGTGGCAAGGCGCCAGATGTCCGGGCTGGCCGCCGGATGTCTGGCCGCTGATGCTTTTGGCCGTCTGTTGGGGCAGCTCCTGCGCGGCTGCCTAGGCGCCGGATGTCCGGCCACTGTAGCTTCAGCAGCTCTGTCTTCTTCCGTCGTCGCTTCTAGGCTTCCCTCGCGGATAGTGTAGTTGTTCCTTGGCGCTTGCACTCCTCCTCAACATCCGTGAAGCTCCGACAATACCTATGCATGCACACGGGAGAAGTGTCAAGTAGTATACTATCCTCGAAGGGGTCAAGTGAGCATGTGTAAAGGAGATGATTCACCTTTGTGTATGTGAAGTAGATGTCGCACGTGTCACTCGCCGAACGGACTCTTGACATGGTGATGTCCGTAGGATGCTCCACATCATCTCCCCCCCCCTTGGGTAAGATCCGACCTCGGATCGAAAACCAAATCACCATGGGAAAGAGATGGCTTCGCCGTGTAGGAGTGGACGATCACCAAGCACTCATCATCTTGAAGCTCGAAATGGGCACTCCCCAATGTTGCACCGTCTAGTGATTCCTTCAAAAGGAGCAAAGACAACAAACACTTGGAAAAATAAATGTGGTTGGCGTTAGTGCAAAACCAAGCATTCAAGAGGTGATTCACCAAACAAGTGTCGTCATCAAGCGTAGCATATGGTGTGACAGTGGATTGTGACATAGCATGTAAGCACATAATTTGAGCACAATCAAGGACATCATGGAAACAATCATGTAAATGGGAGGTAGAGATGCAAATATGTGTGGCAAGATAATAAGCATCTACCTCAAGTTCATAGCAAGCATTCACAAAGTGCTCAATGAAAGGTCTATGGTAGGCATAAGAGTCATTCACAACACCAAAGAAAATGAAGTGTCTAAACACATGGGCCAAGTGCAAGACAATCCAAGCATAACGTGCATAGGGTGTAGTGAATATAGTGTGGCACTCAACACAATAGAAGGAGCAATTGTTTATCATGTGTGAGGCAATCAAGTCAATCATGTGAAAAGCAATGGGACATGGCATATGTGAAGAAATTACATTGTTGCAACCAATCATATGATAGTAGCAAGTAATCCAAGAATTGGATGCAACACACAAGGTATATATGTCATGAGGCATGCAAATGTGAAAATGGCAAGTCAAAGAAAGATCTCTAAAATGTGTGCAATCAAGTAGTCCAAGATGACCAATAAGTTTCAAGGTGCAAGCAACACATGAAGTATGATCCACAATATCCATGCTCAAGAAAGATGTCACCTTGAAGGCGTGTCCTTGTGCATCCTTCACAATGCCGAAGCACAAGCATGTGCGATGTAGAAGCGTCGTGATTGAAGGTGGTTCGCTCTCAAGAGCTCGAATGGTCAACTCACGTGAAGTGGAAGTCGACACGAAGTCCAAGTATCCTACACATGCACACGACAAAACAAAGAACGTATGTGCACTGTAGATAAACACATCATCCATCATGATGGTTCTCTTCTCTTGCACATAACCATTAGTAGCAAAAGTGCATGAAGAATATGAAACAACAATCTTAATGTTCATGGCACTAGGCATATGGTGCAAAGAAGGAAGACAAGCATGCTTCACAAGAATTATGTCAAAATCTCCAAATATATGTGAGAATGCTATGGGGGAAATCTCATGAGCAAGACTATAATCATTGTTGCACTCAATATATGGCAAATCATCTAGCATGAGAGAGGCAACATATGGAGATATATGACAAGAAGCAATAGCAATCATGTGCAAAGCATGACAATGGTTGTCATCAACCGCATGAAATGAGCGAGTATGAATCATGGGTGATACGACAAAGCAAGCAAGCATAGTAATCAAGTCGTGCAAGCTAGTAGTGCGAAGATGCAACATACTAGGGGAAATCATGGCAATCATGTCATGGGAGCAAATAATAGATATAGGCAATGCACATGACATATCACAAGCACGAAAATGAAGCAAGATCAAAGGATCAACATAGGTATGGGTCACAAATGCATCATGGCAATAACAAGCAATATCTCCACCAAGCTTGCAAATACACATACAAGTAATAGAATCAATCATCATGTGTAATGCAAAGCATGGGTCACAAATGCATGACAAAGGCATATGAATTATCATATCAAGCATAGTAAACATGGGAATATGGGCAAATGATACATAATGGACAATAAGCCATAACCATGTCAGGGCCATGTAGAAGAAATGCGCGAAGGGAATGGTGGTAAGGACAATCCACAGGATCCCAAGTCATCATTGCTCTCTAGAGCTTGTTTCGTCAACTCATGGGATTGTGAGGTTGACAAGTATTCATGGGTACCTACACAAAAGAGACACAAACCAAAGAAATTGTGTGCGTGGTAAATGTACACATCATCCATCATGATGTGTATGTGCACGTGTGAGTTAGCACAAGATAAGTATCGCTCAAAGAAATTTGATGCATGGTATAAGAACATGTCATCCATCATGAAAGAATAGTTATTGTGTATAACACGATGGGGACACAAATTGAGCATGCAATTATAGCAAGTGTGTGGCACAACAATAGCATTTTTATTCATGGGATGCATATGGTGCTCACAATCATGGGATTCTTGCAATGGATGGGAGTGATCAAAATCTCCTAAAATGTATGAGGGAACTATGGGGGTCTCCTCATGAGCAATATCGAAAACAACATATGGAGAAAATGGGCAACACCCAAAACAATGCATATCCGAAGCTAGGTGGTCATGGCATGGCATATGAGATAAATGATGCAAAGGGAGCATATCAATATCATCACAAGAAAAACAAATGCCGATAACCATGGCCTTGTCATCTATGCCATATGTGCAAATTGGGTTTATTTTAATGGCATATGCATAGTCACTATGAAGAGATTGTAAATTGGACATATTGTTGATCTCATGCATAGCATATGACAAGTCAAGCGGATTATCAAACATGATGTGACCTAAAGAATTGTCACAAGAAATCCTATGTAACATGGCATCACAACTAATAGACTCCACATGGTAATCATCAAACTCATCATAAATGGGTAAATCATCGCATGGGGAAATCATACTAGCATGAAGCATGTCAATAGGGGGATCAACATCACACAAGCAATCAATCTCAAGATAGTCCACTAGTGGGACAAGAGCATCACCTTTACCTATGTTACCTTTGTCATTCCACTCAAGTGGTGTAGGTGAGGTGGTAAAGACCAATTCGTGGTCATCATCTTCATCTTGATGGAACCATGTGGGGGTGCATCATATTCCACCATGGCCATCGTCCTGTCCAAAGGAAGGATGTAGTCATCGAGAATCGGCGCGTCATCATATATGGGACCTAGCACCAAATGAGAAGACACAATAGAGGTAGAGGTTAAGTCGTTAGAAATCGAAGTGGCCTCACATGCCCTATCAACTATCACACTCTCTCTATGTGGTGACTCACTCACTCCCTCAAAGTAGGTGCAGTCAAAGTCACATATGGTGGAGTCACTCATCTCACTCAAGTGGTGGGGGTTGTGGCTCTCCTCACATGGGAATTGGGGCAACACGTCATATATGGGGCGAGTGGTGAACGCGCTCTCACTCTCAATATGGTGGCACAAGTCACTCAAGTCGTCATACGTCGCCGTGGTCAAAGGGAAAATCCCATGCTCAACCATCTCGTCAACGTCGCCGTGGATGAAGGCCGAAGATGGCACATCATCACTCTCCTCCATGACCGAAGGGAAAATCCCATGCTCGATCATCTCGTCACCGTCGCCATGGATGAAGGCCAAAGATGGCACATCATCACTCTCACCTCCTAAGATGGAAGCATCATCCTTGCTCGCCACCTTGTCGCTCGCCTCCAAAGCTTGTTCCTTGAAGATCTCCGTAGTCCTAGTCATCGCCGCACCATCTTGAAAAAGAGTCATGGTAGACTCGGCATCATCAATGCCACAAAGAGGGATGGCGGTGAAGTCGAACTTGGGAGTATCATCTTGGAGCTTGTCGGGCTTGGACATCTTGGTGGTACTAGCCTCATGCTCGCCATCTTGGAGCTTGGTCTTCGAGAAGTGTGCTTGGGGTGGAGAAGCCTTAGCCTTCATGAGTTCTTGTTCCGCCTTGAGAGCACCAATGTAGTTGTCATCGAGGGACTTGTAGTTCTCAAGGAAGATAATCTTGGAGATGTCATTGTGCAATCCCATCATGAAGTGGAACTTCATTGAAATGGGGTCGTCCATGCTGGCTCGTCGCAAGGCATTCTTCATCTCCTTGAAGTACGCGTCGATGGACTTGGATCCTTGGATGGTGTTCTCTAATTGGCGTAAAAGTTGTTCCGTGTAGGTTGGAGGCACGAACTCTCGCCGCAAAGCTCTCTTCGTCTTGGGCCAACTCATGTCATAGCTCTCCGAAGGTGTGTGAAGCCACCATGTCGACGCGTAGTCGTGGAAGTTCATTGTGGCGCACTTCACTTGATCTTCGGGAGGAACTTGATGTAGCTTGAGGTAGTCATCCATTAGGCGCTCCCACTCGAGATACTCCTCGGGTTCTTGAGTCCCATAGAAAGGAATCTTGTGGTCGGTGTCGAGGTCGTAGTAGCTCGTGGAAGTCGCGGGCTTGAGCTTGGGGAGCTTGTCATGAGAGTAGTCTTGGCGTGCTTGTTGGCGAAGATGCCGTATGTCCGTAGGCGAAGATGCCTTGAAGTCGCTTGGCGAAGAGGCCAAGGGAGATGGTGAAGTCGTTGAGCGGTTTTTTGTGTTGAGCTCTTGACCTTCACGTTCTCATCGGTGGTGGTGTCGATGCCGATGTGACCTTGCCGGAGATGGTAGCTCGGAAGGATGTGCTCTTGAGCGTCTTCTCGAAGATGAGGAAGACCGCTTGTAGGACTTGATGAGGGCTTTGATCTCCTCCATTTGAGCATCCATCTTGGCGTCCAAGTTGGTTTTCAAGGCACCAAACTCGTCGTTGTTGTTGTAGACCGAAGATGGTGTGCTTTGCCTACCCATCACAAGACTCGAGTAGAGGTGAGTAGGAAATGAGATAAACAATACCAAGTTACCTTTTCCCAAAGTTGAGGATGTATCCCGTTTCACTCAATGTGAAATGAAAGAATAGCGGAATTGGTACCGGACTTGTTCACTCACACCTATCAAGTAAAGCTTATGGAGTAGCTTGGTGAGGATAGTGGCACAAAAATTTGATGCAAAATGTTAGCAAGAGTCAATAATGTTGAAAGAGATTCACAAATTCATAAGTGAAACAAGTAGACCAATAGCAATCAATGGTACAGGGAAACACACACACGGATAGATAGATGGGGTCGTGCAACCAAGGAATGAGCACAAAATGTGGAATCCACGGAAAACGCTCGTGTTGCACAACTCAAGAGAGATGCTAGCACGATTGCTCAATAGGCGGATACGACACTTGTGCACAACCTATAAGATGCAAAATGGATAAACTTTCCATCCCAAGTATGCTAGGAATGTATGGTTCCCGGTGTTCCTCTCAAGATGCTCCAAGATGATCGGATATGACAATCTTATATGCAATGTGGTATGATACTATGGCTCTTGCTTACAAGCTCTTTGCTTTTCTCTTTGCTTAAAAGCTTATTTATTTATTTTTGGATGGCCACTATGCGAAATGCACAAACCAAGATAGTAATTGTGTATATGCGGGAACAATCTTGTGACACAAGAGATGATATGATACCAATATGATATGGTATGTACGCAATGGAAGGGCGGATCAATGATCACTAATGTGCACAAGTAACATTGCTGGCAATACTCAATGGCTAGTCTCGATAGGCAAGTGACGCAAAATGGGCTAGGGGTTATCAATGTAATTGTAATGGGAATATACAATGGTGTCGTCGAGGTTACCGTCCTTATGTACGATGACGACCTCGTGGCGATGATGAGTGGCGGTGTTCTCGATGTCGAACCGTTCCTAATTAACCGAAACACCTTAGGAAATGGAAAAACCGTGAACTCAAAATCTCAAACGTCAAATGTCAAAATGGTGGTAGTGGAAAAGCGGTGGTGGTTGCCGAAGTATTGGTGGAAACCCGGTCAAAATGGGTTAAGGTGGCGGAAGTGTATGCGGAAGTTATGGTGGTGGTTGATGAAGAAGAAACCATCCCTAAGTAGTCTAAACACCTTAGGAGACTCGAATCACAACTCAAACAACCTCAAATGTGATGGGGGACAAAATGGGTTAGGTTGCGGAAGTCGGTGATGGTAATGCGGATGATATGGTAGAAGCCCTAGGCAAAGATGCCAAAGTTCCAAAAATTTGATGGAGTCAAATGAAGGTGGTAGTATTTTTATGGGATGGGGATGTTAATAGCTTCAAAACGAGATAAAGAACGTCAAAATCGGACTACGGATGAATTAGTTATGGTTAAAACGGTGAAACACGGGAGGCTGAAATCCCAGGGGTCAGACATCCGGGGGTGGGGGCCGGATATCCAGGGGCTGATGTCCAGAACCGTGCCGATTTTGTGCTCTAGGAGCCGGATGTCCGGCCCGATGGCCCGGATGTCCGGCCTGTGGCCCGGATGTCCGGCCCGACGATTCCAGATCTCGTTTGGGGCGGAAATTTTCGAATTGGGGCAGAATTAGATGATTCCAAAGGCAAAATTGGATGGATTTTGTGGATGGGAAGGGGGAAAAAGATGGGGGAAGGCTAGATCCACTTGAAACCAAGCAAATACATGGATCAAAATCAACAAAATCTCATCAAACCAACAAATCTAAAAAAAATTGGGGGCTATTTTTGGTGAGGATTTTCAAATTTAGGACGAAACCAAGCAAAAGAATGCTAGAAACAGAGCGGAAGACTCCAAATTCGTGATCAATGTGGCTCATGATACCATATGATACGGGGCTAACCCGGTGTAGGCCGATCTTTCATGATTGGAGGTGATTCCCATGAAGAACGCGAAGAACATGCTGAACACGGGGAAGAACAGAGAGAAATTACAAGGGGAAACACTAAAGAACTAGTCCAATCACACATCCACTAGACAATCAAACACACAAGATCCACAAGGTACATGAACAACAAAAGGAAAGGTACAAGGTAAAGTTCATCTCCATGAGGAGGTCTTGATGATATCCTAGACGGATCTTCCCATGAGCGGCCTTGATGATATCCCGCAGGATCTTCTCACATGGAGGTCTTGAACTTCATGGGAGTGGTGGTCTCTCTCTCTCTCTCTCAAGAGGAGGAGTGGTACAAGGAGCAAAGCTCACCTAAGAATGAGCTATCACTTTGCTAACCCTAACTAGAGGAAGGGGAAGGAGCATATATAGGCAAGTCCACGAAGGGGTATGTGAGGAGGGGATACATGGGCCTCTGGCCCGACTCTGCGCGCAGGCAGGCGGCAGATGTCCGGGCTGGGGGCCGAATGTCCGGGCTCTCGTGAGACGCCGGATGTCCAGGGCGGTTGGCCGGATGTCTGGCCCGAGCAGGGTGGCCTTCGGCTGGCTCCTGTTGTTGATGCCGGATTTCCGGGGGAAGGCCGGATGTTCGGGCGGTGGCAAGGCGCCAGATGTCCGGGCTGGCCGCCGGATGTCCGGCCGCTGATGCTTTTGGCCGTCTGTTAGGGCAGCTCCTGCGCGGCTGCCCAGGCGCCGGATGTCCAGCCGCTGTAGCTTCAGCAGCTCCATCTTCTTTCGTCGTCGCTTCCAGGCTTCCCTCGCAGATGGTGTAGTTGTTCCTTGGCGCTTGCACTTCTCCTCAACATCCGTGAAGCTTCGACAATACCTATGCATGCACACGGGAGAAGTGTCAAGTAGTATACCATCCTCTAAGGGGTCAAGTGAGCACGTGTAAAGGAGATGATTCACGTTTGTGTATGTGAAGTAGATGTCGCATGTGTCACTCGCCGAACGGACTCTTGACATGGTGATGTCCGTAGGATGCTCCGCATCAGATGGTCTCCAAACCAAATATTTTAAAGTCAAGTTGCGAAAGCATAGTATAACGACGAGACAATGCATCAGCAATAACATTTTCTTTACCCTTCTTGTGTTTAATGACATAACGGAGGCTCTCAAATGAATTCAACCCATTTAGCATGTCTACGGTTTAGTTTTGCTTGACTTTTAATGTGTTTCAAAGATTCATGATCAGAATGTATAACAAATTCTTTGGGCCATAAATAATGTTGCAATGTTTCCAAAGTCTGAACAAGAGCATATAATTCCTTATCATAAGTAGAATAATTCAGACTAGGCCCACTCAATTTTTCAGAAAAAATATGCAACAGGTTTGCCATCTTGTAATAACACACCTCTAATCCAATTCCACTAGCATCACATTCAAGCTATAAAGTCTTATTAAAATTAGGAAGTTGAAGTAATGGAGCATGTGTGAACTTATCTTTCAATACCGTGAAGGCTTCTTCATGTGCGGTACCCCAAACAAAAGGCACAGCCTTCTTTGTAAGCTCATTGAGAGGTGCAGCAATGGTGCTAAAATCACAAAACGCCTATAGAACCCAGCGAGGCCAAGAAAACTCCTCACTTTTGTGACCGTTTTGGGCTGCAGCCAACTCTTAATAGCTTCAATCTTGGCTTTATCAACTTCAATTCCCTATGGAGTAACAACATAGCCAAGAAAAGATACTCGATCGGTGCAAAAGGTGCACTTCCCAAGGTTACCAAACAAACGTGCATCACGTAGAGCAATAAAAACCATTTGTTACACCCACACCCACAACCCTTATTTGGGTGAGGAAGATGAGCTTCCGTCGAGGACGACTTCATTTCAAGAAGGGGAGGATGATGAGGACATCAATACCATTGTTACACCCACAGCCCCTGCTTCTATACATACTGGACCAATTACTAGAGCTCGCGCACGTCAATTAAAATATCAGGTACTTTCGTTTCTTGGTAATGATTCTAAAGTTCATGAGAATATGATGCTGCCTAAATTGGATACATTTGTTTTGCTTACAAATGAAGGGCCTAGCTTGGACAAGAAAGAGGAACCTTGGAGCAAGTTCAAGCATGGAGATGATGGCATGCACAAGGGGAACAAGAACGGAGTTACAAGTGATGATTTCAGGACTTTGAAGCCACCATAATGAGTGCAGGAAGCCTTGGACGAAATATACAAGATGTCACTTCATAAATTTCATCCAGAGGCTATTATAGGTGCTGCGTCACCTTATTATTGGGCCAGGCCCATGTAATTTCGAAATACTTAGCAAAACCCGTAAAAAGATTTATTGCAAAGGCTCAAGATTGGTTCGGGATATGATATGAACTCACCCTAAATGTTTTTTTTGGCTTGTTTCCTGGACTGTAGGTATGAAGAACAGAACCGATCTAAACTACGAAAAACTGTAAATCTCACCGAAGCAACCTGGAATCTGATACCACTTAATAGAGGCGAGGTGTCCCGATCTTTCGATTAGATGATAGCTATCGTTTTTGGTGGAGTATACTTTGACGATCCGACTACGAACGTGCGAGGACTCGCGCCTTAGCAATCGCTAAACCAACTCCGAGAGGTTATTGACCACGCCGGAGCACAATCAACCTGACCACGAGGGTCTATCTCCTGCAAGCAACGAAGAACAAGCAAGAAACTAAGATTTGCAATCTGGATATTGCGAATATAAGATGAAAGCTTTATTGATCAAGGTGGGGTTCTGTGACGTATTGGTCTGGTCGTTGAACACAACGAAGTACGCGAAGTTGCAGCTCATGGCGAACTTTTAATCTAAACAAAACCCAAAGTCTAAACGTGCCCTAAAGGGCTGTATATAGAGGAGAAGAGGGGGGATTTCGTGGCCCTTAAGGAGGGGTCCGAAACCAACCCTATCTCTTGTTTCCCCACACATACGGACTCTAAAAACAGCCCTATGCTCAAGTATTTCGAAATTCATGGCCTGGCCAATATAAGGTGACGCAGCACCTATAATAGCCTCTGGATGAAATTATGAAGTGACATCTTGGATATTTCGCCAAGGCTTCCTGCACATTATGGTGGCTTAAAGTCCTGAAATCATCACTTGTAACTCCGTTCCTTGTTTCCCCTTGTGCATGCCATCATTCCATGCTTGAACTTGCTCAGGTTCCTCTTTCTTGTCCAAGCTAGGCCCTTTCATTTGTAAGCAAAAACAAATGTATCCAATTATAGGCAGCATCATATTCTCATGAACTTTAGAATCATTACCAAGAAACGAAAGTACCTGCTATTTTAAATTGGACGTGCGCGAGCTCTAGTAATTGGTTCCAGTATGTATAGAAGCAGGGGCTGTGGTGTGTAACAATGGTATTGATGTCCTCATATCCTCCCCTCTTTAGAAATGAAGTCGTTCCCTCGACGGGAAGTCTCATCTTCCCCCCCTCACCTCAACTAAGGCTTCAGATATGCAATGTTAAAAGTGGGACAACCCCAAAAATCGCAGCCAGCTCAAGTTTATATGCATTATCATTTATTTCTCTAACACACCTTTAAAAGGGACATAGCACGTGCATTAGCTTTGATTTTGCCAAATCGGAAATCTAATCTTACGCACAATGTAACCAAACAAGATCTCCAGGTGCAAACACAACCATGTTTTACCTTATCTTCCAGCAAGTTTAATTTAGGCATTCCATACGCTCAGTTCATCCTTAGTTAAACTCATGCATTTTATCCGCATTCAGCACGTTGTTAGGCCTTCAAAATAAACCTTTCCGAAAAGGAGGAAAGACGGCAACAAATTAAATTGGCACAGAGGAAGGAAACATAAACATTTTCAAAAGGACAACTCTTTAGTAGTAGGGGGGAATGCAATGAACGATTTATAAGCAAAATTCAAAGGAGGCAAGCATTATTCCCACATTTTTGTTATTCTTCAAAAAACAGGCCCTAAGGCATAGTAGACATTGATTTCTATGGACTTACTAAGTTTTGTCCACAGTTTGGGGGTGACAATTGTATACTAAAAGCAGTTTAGGTCCCCCAATAGCCCATAAACATTTTCTCAAAAAAAGTTGGCAGAATTTATATCAGTTGAAAAAAGATTAGTGCACAACCAGCAAGTCAAATTCAAAAGTTATTGAACAGCAAGATCAATTAAGCAAAGAACAGCAACATTAACCGCTAATCGTTTATTTGACATGGTATAAAGTGTGCAATTTTCGAGGAAAACCTATCCACCGGACAAAACAAATATGCTATCCCTCCCCTTGTCGTTGAGAGGTAAACCTAACAAACAAAGCTCCTCGAATGAAAATAACGCCTCTTTGAGCACACAAACGCATAGCAACAGAATTGCTGAAATCTAGTCCATCAGATCTATTCAGATTGTGGTGGCAGTAAAGCATTTGCACTTTTTCAAATTTAATTCAGCAAGCAACACTAGATGTTTTATATTGGCTTCATTTGTTGTCAAATTCTTTTGCCACAATCTGATTTTCACTCTTTTTTTTCGTTTTTCTCCTGTTTTGCTAAGCTCTTATATCATCTTCAAAATAGAATCAGGAGTCATAGGAAGCAAAGTAATAGTTTATCCTTATGAAACAAGAGTATACTGATTGTTTTACCCGGGTACAGAATTTTTATCAAATTGCCACATGGTCTACCAAGTAATAAGGAACATGCTTGCATGGGGGTACCACATCACAAATCAACATAATCAGCATATGTTAGAGATACTAAAATGCACACGAAACAGTACGTGTTACCTTAACCTTGCCGCTGTGTGTTGAACCATTGGATATAGTAAGGATGTGGATGTGGTCTTGTGGTGAGGAGATAGCTCTCCACATCTCCATGCTAGCCAAGTTGTTGCGCTCCCTCCATCTATGATTGACGCGACAGAACGTTCTTCACAACTCCCTTTGTATGGAAAAATTATGGCCTCTGATTTTGCTAGCTTGTGTGACTGCACACTCAAAACAAACGTTGAGCAACTAAAACATTCATACATGTCAGCGGTCTTCAGGAGCCATGTATGAGTCTCATGATCAGAATTCATCTCCACCGTGTCTTCACTTGTAAAAGAGCCTAAGTCTCCTCCTATCAGGTCACTAGGACTCTACACACCATCCTCAGTAGCAATCATAACACGCGGAGATTGGCATTCTCTGCATAATGACCTCTTCCCTTAAACGACGACAAATAATATCATGTGTGTGCCCTGTTGATGGCCATAGATAGATGAAGAGAGCTCTGGGCAGGCCAGAAGGTGTACTCTTGGCCGATGGTGGTGGTGGTGCCTGTTTTCTTGTATCTCGGTTGGAATTTGGCGGTGGATAGATGAAGTCAGTGGTGCGCGAGTAGGAGTGTGGGAGAGAGGAGGCACGCGGTTGTGTCCATGATGAAGATCGACCTGCAGAAAAAATTAGTTCGCGCCAATTGCCTGTCGATCCTGCACTTCACGTTCAGCTTTACAAGCAAGATGGAATAAACGAGTGATATTTTATACTCTTATACTAGAATGGTCTGAATCTCTCTATTTAATCCACCCATGAAACGTGCCAAGCATAGCTTTCATTCTCCTCAAACAAGACCACATCTAATCATGCCAGTTGTAATTCTGATAATATTCTTCTACAGGAATTTTTCCTGTTCTAAAGCGCTGCAATTTCGAAGTAATTGAGTAATTCACGTTGATAATATGGTGGAACCCAACGAGTACGCATAGCAGTTTTCAAGCAGCCCACGTAGCGGGAATAGGATATAATCTAACAATGTTCAGACAACATACACATGCAAAAACTAGTGAAAGCACAAACAGCAGCAGCAAACACGGCGTCACTCGGGATATGTAAACATGTTAAAACGTTGTTCAGTTTCTAACTCCAAGTAAGATATATATCAGGAACATATCTACCCTCGAATGGTGGAATATTCAATTTTAATTAGGAAGATGGTCAATGATCTCGTACCTGTGAAGTGGTGGTGCAGAACTACCATTGCGATTATTTGCATGTGGACGACCTGGTGCTGGTGGTGCACGTAGTTATGATTTTGATCAACCTCATCTCTAATCGCCCGCGTAATCATCCTCCTCCTCGGGCAAAGCCAAGCAGCAGGAGCAGAAGCCAAAAGAACATCACAGAGGTACAGCAGAACACAGAAGTTTGGCCATCCTCCAAGAGGAAACACGCTTCGCTGTTCGAACTGATTTGGAAGGGGGTGGTTTGTTGTTGTCGTTGCAGAGGTGCGACAGGTGCAGCCGGTGGTGGTGGGGGAAAGACGCGGTGAGCAATTCATAAACTTGTTATCCAGTTGTCTCGAACGACTTCTCCATGCCATCTATTTCTCCATGGCCTCTTCAAATCTGTTAGCAATCTCCCACCTGGCCACTCATCATTGCTGAAATTTATCATGCACCTCCGTTCGTCATGTTCTCCCAGTCAATCTCGTCGGCTTGTGATCCTGCCATGGTTAGCACGCAATAGAAACACACAAGAATATGATCCTACAGACTACTAGAAAGTGGGTGTTGTGTGGTGTGGTGTCAAAATCCGTCAAGCAAATCTCAAATTCTTACCAGTTCTTACCAGCAGCAGGTGGTGATCGGCAACCTTTGTAGTCAAAACTCTCAGAGCTTGGACAGAGCGATTGCCAGGTGGTGTCAAACGCACGATGTAGATGTATGTGGAGCTGGGAAGGCTTATGATATGGTAGCAAAAAAGGGTCAGCAAAATCAATTCAGAGATGCAATGTTGAAAATAAACTCTCAACGAACGGTACTGTGCTGGTCTAGGACTAGACCGTGCTAGAGACGCGAGCCTAGAACACTAACAAAAATCACGGCGCTGCACGTAACAAGGGAGGAGCACACTCTGACATTTTTTTTTTTTTTTTTGCTCCGCAACAATTTTTTTCGAAAAAGTCTACAAATGGTCTAAAAACTGCCTAGCCAGAATTTTCCAGACTTAGTTTTTTTTTTTGAAACTGGAACTATTTTCTTCTGCGGTAGCACGAAAAATGGGAATCCGACTTGTTCACGACTCGTAGATCGGTGATCTGGAACTCTAAAATAAAGGAATAATACTGGACTCGGACTAGGACTGGTGGACAGAGATGAATCTGGTGGAATCGGGACTGGTGATGGTATTATGACGGTAGTAATGTGGGCTCGGATTGGTGGTGGTATATGGACTCGGATCGGTGGTGGTATATGGACTCCAGAGAAATAGCGAAGATAAGCTGTGGTGGTATATGGTAGGGGCGATGATGTGATGGTGCGGCGGCGGCGTGACAACTTGTGAACAGAACTCGAAACTCTAAAGAACTAGACGTAAGACCAGCAATTGACACGACGATTGCAACCGCAAATTCAACAAAGCAAAAAACCCTAAAAAAGATTATGCAAAGGCTCAGATGGTTCGGATATGATGAAACTAACCCTAAATTTTTTTTGGCTTTTTCCTGGACTGTAGGTTATGAAGAACAGACTCGATCTAAACTACGAAAAACTGTAAATCTCACCGAGCAACCTGGGAATCTGTGATACCACTTATAGGGCGAGGGGTGTCCGATCTTTCGATGAGATGATAGCTATCGTTTTTGGTGGAGTAGACTTTGACGATCCGACTACGAACGTGCGAGGACGTCGCGCCTTAGCAATCGCTAAACCAACCATCCGAGAGGTTATTGACCACGCCGGAGCACAATCAACCTGACCACGAGGGTCTATCTCTGCAAGCAAACGAAGAAACAAGCAAGAAACTAAGATTTGCAATTGGATATGCGAATATAAGATGAAAGCTTTATTGATCAAGGTGGGGTTCTGTGACGTCTTGGTCTGGTCGTTGAACACAAACGAAAGTACGCGAAGTTGCAGCTATGGCGAACTTTTAATCTAAAAAAACCCAAAGTATAACGGTGCCCTAAGGGCTGTATATATGGAGGAGAGGAGGGGATTTCGTGGCCCTTGAAGGAGGGGTCCGAAACCAACCCTATCTCTTGTTTCCCACACATACGGACTCTAAAAACAGCCTATACTCAAGTATTTCGAAATTACATGGGCCTGGCCCAATAATTAGTGACGCAGCACCTATAATAGCCTTGGAGAAATTTATGAAGTGACATCTGTATATTCTGTCCAGGCTTCCTGCACTCATTATGGTGGCTTCAAAGTCCTGAAATCATCACTTGAATCCGTTTCTTGTTCCCTTGTGCATGCCATCATCTCCATGCTTGAACTTGCTCCAAGGTTCCTCTTTCTTGTCCAAGCAGGCTTTCATTTGTAAGCAAAAACAAATGTATCAATTTAGGCAGCATCATATTCTCATGAAATTTAGAAATCATTACCAAGAAACGAAAGTACCTGATATTTAATTGACGTGCGCGAGCTCTAGTAATTGGTCCAGTAGGTATAGAAGCAGGGGCTGTGGGGTGTAACAATGGGATTGATGTCCTCATTCATCCCCCTCTTGAAATGAAGTCTCCTCGACGGAAGCTCATCTTCCCACCCCAAATAAGGCTTTCAGATTCTGCAAATGTTTAAAGAGTTGGGGGACTAACCCAAAAACTCTGCAATGGGCAGCTCATACAGTTCATAATGCATTATCATTTATTTTCTCTAAAACACCTAAAAAGGACCATCAGCACTTGCTAGGTTTCATTTTACTAGCTTGATTGGCGCCAATCAGGAAAATACTATCCCTTACGCAAAATGTGAACCAAACAAGATTCCAGGTGCAAACACAACAGGTTTTTCTACCCTTATGCTCCACAAGTTTATATTTAGGCATTTTCATACGCTTCAGATGTTCCTAGTAAATCATGCATTTTTCTAAGATTCAATCAAGCAAGTTGTTAGCATCAAAATTCAACCTTCTCGAAGGATGGAAGAGGCAACAAATCAATGTGTGCACGAGGAAGGGAAAACCAGACACAATGTTCAAAAAGGACACATCTTAGTAGTAGAATGCATATGAGATTATAGCAAAATTCCAATATGAGGCTAAGGCTTCTTCCCACAGTTTCTTGTTATTTCTTTCACAACAGACCAAGCATAGTAGGACAATGTCATATGGACTAACTTCAGTTTGTCCATCAGTTTGGGGGTGACATGTATATATAAAGAATTTGCAGTTAGCCCAAAACTTAAGCCACATAAAACATCTCCAACAAGTGGCTAAGAAATTAGTGATTGCAAGATCTGCAAAAAACAATTAGTATTTGGCCACAAACCATGCAGCGTGAAATTAATCGAAGAAAAGAACAATCAGCACACATAAACAGCATCATCGCTTTTATGGACACATGGTTAAAGGTGGCCCATTTTCAAGAAACTATCCACGACAACAAAATATTGCTATTCCCTCCCCTTCTTTGTTCGAGTGGTAAAACCTAAAAACAAAGTCCTCGATTGGAAAATAACGGCATCTTGCCAAACAAACAGGAATAGCCAACAGAATTGCTGAAAATCTAGATCATTCAATACCGATTTGGGTGGCAAGTAAGATGCACTTTTATATGAATTCAGAAGGCACAACACTAAGATGGTTTATATTAGGGACTTCATTTGTTTGATCAAATTCTTTTGCACAATCCTTGATTTTCACTCTTTTTTTCTCTGTTTTGCTGTAGTAGGCTTATAATATCCATCTTTTCAACCAAATCGGAATTCAGGCAGTCATTAGGGGAAGCCAAAGCGTAATGTTATATGTCTATATTTGAACAAAGATATACTGATTGTCTTTACCATGGTTGTAAGAATTTGTATTCAAATTTGCCATGGTCTAAACCAAGTTAATAATGAAACATGCTTGCATGCCGTACCACATCACAAATCACATATATCAGCATATGTAGAGATACTAAATGGCACACGACAAACAGACGTACGTGGTTCACCTAACCTGCCGTGTTGTGAAACATTGGATTTCAGTTAAGGATGTGGATGTTGGGTCATTGGTGGTGAGGAGATAAGATTCTCCACCATCGCATGAACAGCCAAGTTGTTGACAGCTCCCTCCATCTATGATACGGCAAACAGAGAAGTTCCTTTCCACAACTCCCATTTGTATGGAAACAACATTATGGCCTCTGATTTTGCTCTCCAGCTTGTGTGACCTTGCACACTCAAAACACGGTTGAGAAAACAAAACAAACATGTCAGACCTGTCAGCGTCTTAAGGAGCAATGTGTTGCGTCAATGATCGAAATTCAAATCTCACGTGTTCTTACTTGTAATAAGAGCCGAAGTACAGTCTCTATAATAGATCACTAGCGGGCTTCATACCCACACATCCTCATAGCGCAATATAAACACGCCGAGAGATTGGGCATTCTCTCGATAATGACTCTTCCTTACAACGACGACAAATAATATCATGTGTTGGCCTTGTGATGCCATAAGATGGAAGAATGAGCTCTGGGCGGCCCAGAGGTGATGTATCTTTGGCAGGATGGTTGGTGGTGGTTGCCTTTTTTGTATCTCGGTTGGAACATTGGGGTGCAAGTCAGTGGTGCCGCGAGTTAAAAGGTAGGGACGTGTGGGAGTAGAGGGAGGCACCGTGTTGTCCATGATGAAGATCGGGACCTGCAGAAAAAATTAGTTCGCTGCCCAATGCGTCAGATCCTTGCACTTACGTTCAGCCTTACAAGCCAAGATTGAAATTAAACGAGTGATATTATTATATCCTATTACCTAGAGAATGGGTGTCGAATCTCTCTATTTAATCACATGAAAAACGTGCAAACGATAGACTTCATTTTCTCCGTCAAAATACCAATCTACTCAGCCAGTTTTGCTTATGTGATAATATCTTCACAGAATTTTCTTGTTCTAAGCGCTGCCATTTTTTGAAGTAATTCACGTTGATTAAATATGGTGGCATACCCACCGCGTACGCATAAGGCAGTTTTCAAAGCCCAGCCCACGTAGGCTGGAATGGATTATATTACAAGGTTCCAGACCACCATACACCATGCAAAAAACTAGTTGTGAAAAAGCACAAACCAAGCAGCAGCCAAACAGTCGTTCCTCGGGAATATTGTTAAAACATGTCAAACGTTGTTTCATTTCTAACTCCTAAGTAAAGTAATCAGAACAACATCTTACCCATCGAAGGGGAATATTCACTATTTTAATTTAGGACGATGGGTCATGATCTACGTACCTGGAAGGGGTGGGCAGACCCTTACCATTGCGGATTTATTTGCATTGTGTGGGACGACTGTTGCTGGTGTTGCACGTAGTTATGATTGTGATCAACCTCATCATCATAATCGCCCGCAGTAATCAGCTCATCCTCCGGACCAGCAGCAGCAGGCAGCAGAAAGCAGAGCAAGAAGCAATCAAACAGTAGGTACAGATGCACACAGAAGTTTGGCATCCTCAAGGGAACACGGCTTCGCTCGTGTGAGTTGACGAATGCTTTGTGGAAGGGGGCGTTGTGGTGTCGTTGAGGAGGTGCGACAGGTGCAGCCGGTGGGTGGTTGGGGAAAGGACGCGTGAGCAAATTCATTAAAAACAGTTGGACCAGCTTTTTCTCGAACGACGTTCTCCATTGCCATCTATCTTCTCCAGAGACCTCTTCAAAATATGTTTTAAGCACATCTCCAACCTAGGCCACTCATCATTTGCTGATGAAATTTATCATGCAACTCCTGGTCGTCATGTTTTTCTCCAGCAACTCGTCGGTTGTGTACCTGCATGTGTTAGCACATAGCAATAGAAACACACCCAAGATATAGGATCCTACAGTGACTATAGAACGTGGCTTGGTGGTGGGTGGGGTGGTGTCACAAATACGTCAAAGCACAATCTCAACATTCGATCCAGTCTTACCCAGCCGCATGGGGTGATCGGACAACCTTGTAGTCAAAAACTACTCAGAGCTTGTACAGAGCGATTCCAGGTGGTGTCAAACGCACGATGTAGATGTATGTTGGAGATGAAGGTTATGATACTGGTTAGCAAAAGGGTCAGCAATCAACATTCGAGATTGCAATGTTGAATAAACTCTCAACCGAACGGTACTGGTTGATGGTTGGGCTAAGGGACCGTGCTAGAGACGCGAGCCTAGAACACTACAAAAAAATCCGGCGCTGCAACGTAAAACAAGGGAGAGCACCAACTCTGAATTTTTTCTTTTTTTTTTTGCTCCGCAACAAACTTTTTTTTCGAAAAAAGTCTACAAAATGGTCTAAAAAACTGGCCTAGCCAGAATTTTCCAGACTAGGTTTTTTTTTGTTTGAAAACTGGAACTATTTTTCTTCTGGGGTAGCACGAAAATTGGGGAATCCGCACTGTGTCAGACTCGTTAGGTATCGCGTGATGTCTGGAACTCTAAAATAAAAGGAATAACTATACTGGATCGGATAGGTGGGTGGCAGGAGATGAATTCTGTGGAACTCGGATGGTGATGGTTATGACGGTTAGTATATGTGGGACTGGATTGGTGGTGGTTTATATGGACTCGGGATCGGTGGGTGGTATATGGACTCAGAGAAAATAGCCAGATAAGCTGGTGGTGTATATTTAGGGGGGAGCTGGATGGATGGTGCGGCGGCGGCGTGACAATTGGTGAACAGGAAATCGAAAACCTCTAAAGACACTAGACCCTAGACAGCAACTTGACCACGACGATTGCAACCCATTCCAACAGCAAAACCCTAAAAGATTATGCAAAGGCTCAGCTGGTTCGGATATTGATGAACTAACCATAATTTTTTTTTGGGCTTTTGCCTGGATGATGGTCATGAAGAACAGACTCGATCTAAAAACTACGAAAAACTGTAAAATCTCACCGAGAAAAACCGGGAGAATCTGATACCACTTAAATAGCGGCGAGGGCTTGTCCGATCCTTTCGTGAGATTGATATTAGCTACGTTTTGGTGGAGTAGACTTTGAACGATTGCCGACTACGAACGTTCGGGAGACGTCGCGGCCTTAGGCAATCGCCTAAACAATCCAGAGAGGTATTGACCACGCCGGAGCCACAATCAACCTGACCACGAGGGGTCTTATATCCGGCATAGCACGAAGAACAAGCAAGAACTAAGATTTGCAATATGGAGTATTGCGAATATAAGATGAAAGACTTTATTGGGATCAAGGTGGGGTTCTGTGGACGTCTTGGTCTGTCGTTGAAACAACACGAATTCGCGACAATTGCAATGCCTGAGAATTTTTATCTAAAACAAAACCCAAAGTCTACGACGGTTTGCCCTAAGGCTGTTATATATGGAGGGAAGAGGAGGGGATTTCAGTGGCCCTGAAAGGAAGGGGTCGAAAAACCAACCCCTATTCTCTTGTTTCCCCACACATTACGGACTCTAAAAACAGCCTATACTTCAAGATTTCCAAGTATTTCGAAATTACATGGAGCTGGCCAATAATTAAGGTGACGCAGCACATATATAGCCTCTGGACGAAATTTATGAAGTGACATCTGTATATTTACGTCAAAGGCTCTCGTAACCATTATGGTGGCTTCAAATCCTGAAATCATCATTGTAACTCCGTCTTGTTCCCTTGTGCAATGCCATCATCTCCATGCTTGAACTTGCTCAGGATTCATCTTTCTTGTCCAAAGCTTAGCCCTTCATTGTAAGCAAAACAAAATGATATCCAATTTAGGCAGGACAGTATTCTCATGAACGGTTTAAATCATTACCAAGAAACGAAGTACCTGATATTGTTAATTGAGTGCGCAGACTCTAGTGAATTGCGTCCAGATGATAGAAGCAGGGGCGGGGTGTGTAACAATTGTATTGGCTTCATCATCCTCCCCTTCTTGAATGAAGTCGTCTCGACGGAAGCTCATACTTCTCAACCCAAAATAAGGCTTCAGATCTGCAACTGTTAAAGTGGACAACCCAACAATTGCAGGCAGCTCGAAGGTCATAGCATTATCATTTATTTTCTCTAAACACCTTAAAAGGACCATCAGCACGTGGCATTAGCTTTGATTTGCGCAAATCAGGAAATCTATCCTACGCAAATGTAACCAAACAAGATCTCCAGGTGCAAAACACAACATGTTTCTACCCTTATCTCCAGCAAGTTTATATTTAGGCATTCATACGCTCAATGTTCTCCTTAGTTAAACTCATGCATTTTAAGATCAATTCAGCACGTTGTTTAGCATCAAAATTAACCTTCTCCGAAGATGGAAGATGGCAACAAATCAATTGGCGCACGAGGAAGGAAACCATACACAATTTTCAAAGGACAAATTTAGTAGTATAAGAGAATGCAATGAACGATTATAAGCAAATTCAATAGTGAGGCAAGCATTCTTCCCACATTTTCTTGTTATTCTTCAAAACAGCCCTAAGCATAGTAGACAATGTTCTATTGACACTTCAGTTTGTCCATCAGTTTGGGGGGGACATTGTAGCTAAAAAGCAGTTTAGCCCCAACTATAGCCCATAAAACATCTCCAAAAAGTGGCTAAGAAATTAGTACACGATATGAAAATAGTATTTGGCCACACCATGCAAGCGTTATAATTCACGAAAGAACAATCAGCAAACATTAACAGCATATCGCTTTTATGACATGGTATAAAGTGTGCCATTTTCGAGAACCTATCCACGACAAACAAATTATGCTATCCCTCCCTTCTTTGTTCGAGGTAAACCATAAACAAAGTCTCGAATGAAAATAACGCCTCTTTGCACACAAAAGCATAGCAACAGAATTGCTGAAATCTAGTCTCATCAATATCAGATTTGGTGGCAAGTAAGCACTGCACTTTCAATTTATTCAGAAAGCAAACATAGATGGTTATTATTAGGCTTCATTTGTTGCTCAAATTTTTGCCACAATTGATTTTCACTTCTTATTTTTCTCCTGTTTTGCTTTACTAGTCTATTAATATTATCTTTCAAAAATAGAATCAGGAGTCATAGGAAGCAAAGTAATATGTTTATCTTATGAACAAAGAGTATAGATTGTTCTACCATGGGTACAGAATTTTTATCAAAATTGCCATGGTCTACCAAGTAATAAGAACATGCTTGCATGGGTACCACATCACAAATCAACATAATCAGCATATGTAGAGATATAAATGCACAACGAACAGTACGTGTTACCTTAAACCTTGCCGCTGTTGTTGAACCATTGGATATAGTAAGGAGTGGATGTGGTCTTGTGGTGAGAGATAGCTCTCCACATCTCCATGCTAGCCAAGTGTTGCAGCTCCCTCCATCTATGATGACGCGACACAGAACGTCCTTCACAACTCCCTTTGTATGGAAACAATTAGCCTCTGATTTTGCTCAGCTTGTGTGACCTGCACCACACTCAAAAACGTTGAGCAAACTAAACATTCATTACTGTCAGCGTCTTCAGGAGCCATGTATTGCGTTCTCATGATCAGAATATCTCCACCGTGTTCTTCACTTGTAAAAGAGCCAAAGTCTCCTCATATAGTCATAGCGGAACTCCCCATACCACCATCCTCGTAGCTATCCATAACACGCGGAGATTGGCATTCTCTCGCATAATGACCTATTTCCCTTACAACGACGACAAATAATATCATGTGTGTGCCCTGTGATGCCATAGATGAAGAAGAGCTCTGGGCAAGGCCCAGAAGGTGTACTCTTGGCAGTGGTGGGTGGTGGTTGCCAGTTTTCTTGTATCTCGGTTGGAATTGGCCGGCTGAAGTGAAGCAGTGGTGCACGCAGTAGGACGTGTGGGAGTAGAGGAGGCACGCGGTTGTCCATGAGAAGATCGACTGCAGAAAAAATTAGTTCGCGCCAATTACCGCCTGGTCGATCCTGCCACTTCACTCAGCTTTACAAGCAAGATGGAATAAACGAGTGATATTATTCTACTCCTTATACTCTAGAATGGTCTGAATCTCTCTCTATTTAATCCACCCATGAAACGTGCAAGCAAGCTTTCATTCTCCAATCAACAATACAACATCTATATGCCAGTTTGTAATTCCTGATAATATCTCTACAGAATTTTTTCTTGTCTTAAGCGCTGGCAATTTTGAAGTAATTCACGTTGTATAATATGGTGAGAACCCAACGAGTAGATCATAGCAGTTTCAAAGCAGCCCCCGATAGCTGGAATAGGATATAATCTACAATGTTCAGACCACCATACACATGCAAAAAACGAGTGAAAAGCCACAAACAGCAGCAGCAAACAGTCGTTCTCGGGATATTGTACAACATGTAAAACGTTGTTCAGTTTCTAACTCCCAAGTAAGATATATATAGGAAACATATCTACCCTCGAATGGTGGAATATTCAATTTAATTTAGGAAGATGGTCATGATCTCGTACCTGAAGTGGTGTGCAGACCTACCATTGCGATTATTTGCATGTGGACGACCTGGTGCTGGTGGTGTGGTGGTTGCACGTAGTTATGATTTTGATCAACCTACTCTCCTCATAATCGCCCGCGTATCATCCTCTCCTCGGCACCAGCAGCCAGCGGAGCAGAGAAGCCAAAGAAGCATCAACAGTAGGTGTACAGCAGCACCAGAAGTTTGGCCATCCTCAAGAGGAACACGTCGCTCGTCGAACTGATTTGGAAGGGGGCGTTGTGTGTCGTTGCAGAGGTGGACAGGTTGCAGCCGGTGGTGGTGGGGGAGACGCGTGAGCAATTCATTAAACTTGTTATCCAGCTTTGTCTCGAACGACTTTCTCCATGCCATCTATCTTCTCCATGGCCTCTTCAAATCTGTTTAGCCACATCCCACCTGGCCACTCATCATTTGCTGAAATTTATCATGCCAACCTCCTTGTTCGTCATGTTCTCCAGTCAATCTCGTCGGGCTTGTGATCCGCCATGGTAGCAGCATAGAAAACACACAAGAATATGATCCTACAGACTACTGGAAAGTGGTGGTGGTGTGGTGTGGTGTCACAAATCCGTAAGCAAATCTACAAATCTTACCAGTGTCTTAACCCAGCAGCAGGTGGTGATCGGAAAACCTTTGTAGTCAAAAATCTCAGAGCTGGGACAGAAGCGATTGCCAGGTGGTGTCAAACGCACGATGTAGAGTGTATGTGGAGCTGGGAAGGCTTATGATATGGTAGCAAAAAGGGTCAGCAATAATCAATTCAGAGATGCAATGTGAATAAACTCATCAACGACGGTTGGGCTGGTCCTAGGGCTAGACCGTGCTAGAGACGCGAGCCTAGAACACTAACCAAAAATCACGGCGCTGCACGTAAACAAGGGGGAGCACATCTGAATTCTTTTTTGCATTTTTGTTTCCTCTTTTTTTTTTTTGCTCCCAACCAATTTTTTTTGCGAAAAAAGTCTACAAATGGTGCTTAAAACTGCCATAGCCAGAATTTTCCAGACTTAGTTTTTTTTTTTTGAAACTGGAACTATTTTCTTCTGCGGGTGGGTAGCACGAAAATTGGGAATCAGATTCGTTCACGACTCAGTAGTATCGGTGATCTGGAACTCTAAAAATAAAGGAATAAATACTGGACTCGGGACTAGGACTGGTGGCAGAGATGAATCTGGTGGAACTCGGGACTGGTGATGGTATAGGACGGTAGTATATGTGGGCTCGGATTGGTGGTGGTATGGACTCGGATCGTGTGGTGGCATATGGACTCAGAGAAATAGCAGATAAGCTGTGGTGGTATATGGTAGGGGCAGAGATTGATGATGGTTACTCGGCGGCGGCGTGCAACTTGTGAACAGAACTCGAAACTTAAAAGAACTAGACGCTAAGACCAGCCAACTTGACACGACGATTGCAACCGCAAATTCAACAAAGCAAAAAACCCTTAAAAAGATTACAAGGCTCAGATGGTTCGGATATGATGAACTAACCCTAAATTTTTTTTTTGGCTTTTCTGGACGTGAGGTATGAAGAAAAACAGAGTCGATCAACTACGAAAAACTGTTAAATCTCACCGAGCAACCTGGGAATCTGATACACACTTAATAGAGGCGGAGGGTTGTCCGATCTTCGATGAGATGATAGGTATCGTTTTTGGTGGCGTAGACTTTGACGATCCGACTACGAACGTGCGAGGACGTACGCCCTTAGCAATCGCTAAAACAACTACGAGAGGTTATTGACCACGCCGGAGCACAATCAACGACACGAGGGTCTATCTCCTGCCAGCAAACAAGAAGAACAAGCAAGAAACTTAAGATTTGCAATCTGGAATATTGGAATATAAGATGAAGCTTTATTGATCAAAGTGGGGTTCTGTGACGTCTTGGTCTGGTCGTTGAACACAAACGAAGTACGCGAAGTTGCAGCTATGGCGAACTTTTAATCTAACAAACCCAAAGTCTAAACGGTGCCTAAGGGCTGTGTATATATGGAGGAAGAGGAGGGGATTTCGTGGCCCTTGAAGGGGGTCCGAAACCAAACCCATTCTCTTGTTTCCCCACATACGGATCTAAAAACAGCTATACTCAAGTATTCGAAATTACATGGGCCTGGCCCAATAATAAGGTGACGCAGCACCTATAATAGCTCTGGAAGAAATTTATGAAGTGACATCTTGTATATTTCGTCCAAGGCTCCTGCACTCATTATGGTGGCTTCAAAGTCCTGAAATCATCACTTGTAACTCCGTTCTGTGTTCCCCTTGTGCATGCCATCATCCTCCATGCTTGAACTTGCTCCAAGGTTCCTCTTTCTTGTCCAAGCTAGCCCTTCATTTGTAAGCAAAACAAATGTATCCAATTTAGGCAGCATCATATTCTCATGAACTTTAGAATCATTACCAGAAAACGAAAGTACCTGATATTTTAATTGACGTGCGCGAGCTCTAGTAATTGGTCCAGTATGTATAGAAGCAGGGGCTGGGGTGTAACAATGGTATTGATGTCTCATCATCCTCCCCTTCTTGAATGAAGTCGTCCTCGACGGAAGCTCAGTCTTCCCACCCAAATAAGGCTTCAGATCTGCAATGTTAAAAGTGGGACTACCCCAAAATTGCAGGCAGCTCAAGTTTATATGCATTATCATTTATTTTTCTTAACACCTAAAAGGACCATCAGACGTGGCATAGCTTTGATTTGCCGCAAATCAGGAAATATACCTTACGCAAATGTAACCAAACAAGATCTCCAGGGGCAAACACAAATGTTTCTACACTCTATCTCCAGCAAGTTTATATTTAGCATTCATACGCTCAATGTTCTCCTTAGTTAACTATGCATTTTTAAGACAATTCAGCACGTTGTTTAGCATCAAAATAACCTTCTCCGAAGATGGAAGAGGCAACAATCAATTGGTGCACGAGGAAGGAAACCATACCACAATTTCAAAAGGACACATCTTAGTAGTAGAATGCAATGAACGATTATAAGCAAATTCAATATGAGGCAAGCATTCTTCCCACATTTTCTTGTTATTCTTCAAAACAGCCCTAGCATAGTAGACAATTTCTATTGACTACTTCAGTTTGTCCATCAGTTTGGGGGTGAATGTAGTACTAAAAAAGCAGTTTAGTCCCCCAACTTAGCCCATAAAAACATCTCCAAAAGTGGCTAGAAATTTAGTATCACGATTGAAACATAGATTTGGCACACCATGCAAGCGTATAATTTCACGAAAGAACAAATCAGCAACATTAACAGCATCATCGCTTTATGACATGGTATAAAGTGTGCCATTTCGAGAACCTATCCACGACAAACAAATATGCTATCCCTCCCCTTCTTGTTCGAGGTAAACCAAAACAAAGTCCTCGAATGGAAAATAACGCTCTTTGCACACAAAAGCATAGCAAACAGAATTGCTGAAATCTAGATCATCAATATCAGATTTGGTGGCAAGTAAGCATGCACTTTTCAATTAATTTCAGAAGCAAACACTAGATGGTTTATATTAGGCTTCATTGTTGCTCAAATTCTTTTGCCACAATCTGATTTTCACTCTTTTTCTCCTGTTTTGCTTTTACTAGCTCTATAATATCATCTTTCAAAATAGAATCAGGAGTCATAGGAAGCAAAGTAATATGTTTATCCTTATGAACAAGAGTATACTGATTGTTTCTACCATGGTGTACAGATTTTTATCAAATGCCATGGTCTACCAAAGTAATAATGAACATGCTTGCACTGGGTACCACATCACAATCAACATAATCAGCAATGTAGAGATACTAAAATGCCCACGAACAGTACGGTGGTTACCTTAACCTTGCCGCTGTTGTTGAACCATTGGTAAGTAAAGGATGTGGATGTGGTCTGTGGGTGAGAGATAGCGTCTCCACCATCTCCATGCTAGCCAAGTTGTTGCAGCTCCCTCCATCTATGATGACGCGAACAGAACGTTCCTTCACAACTCCCTTGTATGGAAACAAATATGCCTCTGATTTTGCTAGCTTGTGTGACCTGGCACACTCAAAACCGTTGAGCACAACTAAACATTCATACCTGTCAGACGTCTTAGGAGCCATGATTGCGTCTCATGATCAGAATCATCTCCACGTGTTTTCTCACTTGTAATAAGAGCCAAGTCTCCTCATCATAGCACTAGCGGACTCATACCCACCTCTCAGTAGCAATCATAACACGCGGAGATTGGCATTCTCTCGCATAATGACCCTTCCTTACAAACGACGACAAAAATATCATGGTGTGTGCCCTGTTGATGCCATAGATGAAGAAGAGCTCTGGGCAGGCCCAGAAGGTGTACTCTTGGCAGATGGTGGTGGTGGTGCCTGTTTTTGTATTCGGTTTGGAATTGGCGGCTGAAGTCAGTGGTGCCGAGCAGTAGGACGTGTGGGAGTAGAGGAGGCCGCGGTGTCCATGATGAAGATCGACCTGCAGAAAAATTAGTTCGCGGCCAATGCCTGTCGATCCTGCACTTCACGTTCAGCTTACAAGCAAGATGGAATAAACGAGTGAATTATTATACTCCTTATACTCTAGATGGTCTGAATCTCTCTATTTAATCCACCCATGAAACGTGCAAGATAGCTTCATCTCCTCAACAATACCACATCTAATCATGCCAGTTTGTAATTCCTGATAATATTTTTTCTTCTACAGAATTTTTTCCTTGTCTTAAGCGCTGCAATTTTGAAGTAATTCACGTTGATAATATGGTGGAACCCAACGAGTACGCATAGCAGTTTTCAAAGCAGCCCACGTAGCTGGAATAGGTATAATTACAATGTTCAGACCACCATACACATGAACAAAACTAGTGAAAGCACAAACAGCAGCAGCAACGCACGTCGTTCCTCGGGATATTGTAAACATGTAAAACGTGTTCAGTTTCTAACTCCAAGTAAGATATATATCAGGAACATATCTACCCTCGAATGGTGGAATATTCAATTTAATTTAGGAAATGGTCATATCTCGTAACTGAAGTGGTGGTGCGACCTACCATTGCGATTATTTGCATGTGGACGACCATGGTGCTGGTGGTTGCACGTAGTATGATTTTGATCAACCTCATCCTCATAATCGCCGCGTAAATCATCCTCCTCCTCGGCACCAGCAGCAGCAGGAGCAGAAGCCAAAGAAGATCACAGTAGGTACAGCAGCAACAGAAGTTTGGCCATCCTCAAGAGGAACACGCTTCGCTCGTCCGAATGATTTGGAAGGGGGCGTTGTTGTTGTGTTGCAGAGGTGCGCAGGTGCAGCCGGTGGGGGTGGTGGGGGAAGACGGACGTGAGCAATTCATTAAACTTGTTATCCAGCTTTGTCTCGAACGACTTCTCCATGCCATCTAGCTTTCTCCATGGCCTCTTCAATATGTTTAGCACATCTCCCACCTGGGACTCATCATTTGCTTGAATTTATCATGCAACTCCTGTTCGTCAGTTCTCCCATCAATCTCGTCGGCTTGTGATCCTGCCATGGTTAGCAGCAATAGAAAACACACAAGAATATGATCCTACAGACTACTGAAAAGTGGTGGTGGTGTGGTGTGGTGTCACAAATCCGTCAAGCAAATCTCAAATTCTTACCAGTTCTTACCAGCAGCAGGTGGTGATCGGCAACTTTGGAGTCAAAACTCTCAGAGCTTGGACAGAGCGATTGCCAGGTGGTGTCAAACGCACGATGTAGATGTATGTGGAGCTGGAAGGCTTATGATATGGTAGCAAAAAGGGTCAGCAATAATCAATTCAGAGATGCAATGTTGAATATAACTCTCAACGACGGTACTGTGCTGGTCCTAGGCTAGACCGTGCTAGAGAAGCGAGCCTAGAACACTACAAAAATCACGGCGCTGCACGTAAACAAGGGAGGAGCACACTCTGAATTTTTTTCTTTTTTTTTTGCACTTTTTTTTCTCTTTTTTTTTTTGCTCCGCAACAATTTTTTTCGAAAAAGTCTACAAATGGTCTAAAAATGCCTAGCCAGAATTTTCCAGACTTATTTTTTTTTTTTTGAAACTGGAACTATTTTTCTTCTACGGTAGCACGAAAATTGGGGAATCCGACTTGTTCACGACTCGTGTATCGCGTGATCTGGAACTCTAAAATAAAGGAATAAATACTGATCGGACTAGGACGGTGGCAGAGATGAATCTGGTGGAACTCGGACTGGTGATGGTATATGACGGTAGTATATGTGGGGGATTGGTGGTGGTATATGGACTGGATCGGTGGTGGCATATGGACTAGAGAAATAGCAGATAAGTGTGTTGGATATATGTAGGGGCGATGATGATGGTGCGCGCGGCGGCGTGCAAACTGTGACAGAACTCGAAACTCTAAAGAACTAGACCCTAAGACCAGCAACTTGACACGACGATGCAACCGCCAAATCCCAACAAAGCAAAAACCCTAAAAAGATTATGCAAAGGCTCAGATTGGTTGGATATGATGAACTAACCCTAATTTTTTTTTGGCTTTTTCCTGGACTTAGGTATGAAGAACAGACTCGTCTAAACTACGAAAAACGTAAATCTCACCGAGCAACCTGGGAATCTGATACCACTTAATAGAGGCGAGGTGTGTCCGATCTTTCGATGAGATGATAGCTATCGTTTGTTGGTGGAGTAGACTTTGACGATCGACTACGAACGTGCGAGGACGTCGCGCGCCTTAGCAATCGATAACCACTCCGAGAGGTTATTGACCACGCCGGAGCACAATCAACCTGACCACGAGGGTCTATCTCCTGCAAGCAAACGAAGAACAAGCAAGAAACTAAGATTTGCAATCTGGATATTGGGAATATAAGATGAAAGCTTTATTGATCAAGGTGGGGTTCTGTGACGTCTGGTCTGGTCGTTGAACACAAACGAAGTACGCGAAGTTGCAGCTATGGCGAACTTTTAATCTAAACAAAACCCAAAGGCAAAACGGTGCCCTAAGGGCTGTATATATGGAGGAAGAGGAGGGGATTTCGTGGCCTTGAAGGAGGGGTCCGAAACCAACCCTATCTCTTGTTTCCCCACACATACGGACTCTAAAAACAGCCTATCTCAAGTATTTCGAAAATTACATGGGCCTGGCCCAATAATAAGGTGACGCACGCACCTATAATAGCCTCTGGACGAAATTTATGAAGTGACATCTTTGTATATTTCGTCCAAGGCTTCCTGCACTCATTATGGTGGCTTCAAGTCCTGAAATCATCACTTGTAACTCCGTTCTTGTCCCTTGTGCATGCCATCATCTCCATGCTTGAACTTGCTCCAAGGTTCCTCTTTCTTGCCAAGCTAGGCCCTTCATTTGTAAGCAAAACAAATGTATCCAATTTAGGCAGCATCATATTCTCATGAACTTTAGAATCATTACAAGAAACGAAAGTACCTGATATTTTAATTGACGTGCGCGAGCTCTAGTAATTGGTCCAGTATGTATTGAAGCAGGGGCGTGGGTTTTGTAACAATGGTATTGATGTCCTTCATCATCCTCCCCTTCTTGAAATGAAGTCGTCCTGACGGAAGCTCATCTTCCCACCAAATAAGGCTTCCGATCTGCAATGTTAAAAGTGGGGACTAACCCCAAAATCTGCAGGCAGCTCAAGTTTATATGCATTATCATTTTTTTCTCTAACACCTTAAAAGGACCATCAGCACGTGGATTAGCTTTGATTTGCCGCAATCAGGAAATCTATCCTTACGCCAATGTAACCAAACAAGATCTCCAGTGTGCAAACACAACTGTTTTTACCCTTATCTCCAGCAAGTTTATATTTAGCATTCATACGCTCAATGTTCTCCTTAGTTAACTCATGCATTTTAGATCAATTCAGCACGTTGTTTAGCATCACAAATAACCTTCTCCCGAGATGGAAGAGGCAACAAACAATTGGTGCAGAGGAAGGAAACCATACACAATTTCAAAAGGACACATCTTAGTAGTAGAATGCAATGAACGATTATAAGCAAATTCAATATGAGGCAAGCATCTTCCCACATTTTCTTGTTATTCTTCAAAACAGCCCTAAGCATAGTAGAAATGTTCTATTGACTACTTCAGTTTGTCCATCAGTTTGGGGGTGACTGTAGTACTAAAAAGCAGTTTAGTCCCCACTTAGCCCATAAACATCTCCAAAAGTGGCTAAGAAATTTAGTATCACGATCTGAAAACAATAGTATTTGGCACACCATGCAAGCGTATAATTCACGAAAGAACAAATCAGCAACATTAACAGCATCATCGCTTTTATGACATGGTAAGAAGTGTGCCATTTTCGAGAACCTATGCCACGACAAACAAATATGCTACCCCTCCCCTCCCTTCTTGTTCGAGGGTAAACTCTAAAACAAAGTCCTCGAATGAAAAATAACGCCTCTTTGCACACAAAGCATAGCAAACAGAATTGCTGAATCTGATCATCATATCAGATTTGGTGGCAAGTAAGCATGCATTTTCAATTTAATTTCAGAAGCAACACTAGATGGTTTTATTATTAGGCTTCATTGTTGTGCTCAAATTCTTTTGCCACAATCTGATTTCACTCTTATTTTTCTCCGCTGTTTTGCTTTACTAGCACTTATTAATATCATCTTTCAAAATAGAATCAGGGGGGAGTCATAGGAGCAAAGTTAATATGTTATCCTATGAACAAGAGTATACTGATTGTTTCTACCATGGTGTACAGAGATTTTTTATCAAAATTGCCATGGTCTACCAAGTACTATGAACAGCTTGCACGGGTACCACATCACAATCAACTAATCAGTCATTAGAGATACTAAAATGCACACGAACAGTACGTGTTACCTTAACCTTGCGCTGTTGTTGAACCATGGGATATAGTAAGGATGTGGATGTGGTCTTGTGGGAGAGATAGCTTCTCCACCATCTCCATGCTAGCAAGTGTTGCAGCTCCCTCATCTATGATGACGCGAAGAACAGAACGTTCCTTCACAACTCCCTTTGTATGGACAAATTATGCCTCTGATTCTCAGCTTGTGTGACTGCACACTAAAACACGTGAGCAACTAAACATATACCTGTCAGCGTCTTCAGGAGCCATGTATTGCGTCTAATGATCAGAATCATCCCACCGTTGTTAGTCACTTGTAATAAGAGCCAAAGTCTCTCCTCATATAGTCATAGCGGACTCATACCCACCATCCTCAGTAGCAAATCAAACCGCGGAGGCGATTGGCATTCTCTCGCATAATGACCCTCTTCCCTTACAACGACGACAAAAAATATCATGTGGTCCCGTGTGATGCCATAGATGAGAAGAGCTTGGGCAGGCCAGAAGTGTACTCTGGCAGAGGTGTGGTGGTTTGGGCTTTGTTCTTGTATTCGGGTGGGAAATTGGCGGCTGAAGTCAAGTGTGCGCCGAGTAGGACGATTGTGGAGGTAGAGGAGGCACGGGGTGTCCATGATGAAGATCGACCTGCAGAAAAATTAGTCGACGCCAATGCCTGTCGATCTGCACTTCACGTTCAGCTTTACAAGCAAGATGGAATAAACGAGTGATATATTATACTCCTTATACTCTAGAATGGTCTGAATTCTCTATTTAATTCCACCCATGAAAGTGCAAGCATAGCTCATTCTCCTCAACAATACCCATCTAATCATGCCAGTTGTAATTTCCTGATATATTTTCTACAGACTTTTTTCCTTGTCTTAAAGCGCTGCAATTTTTGAAGTTAATTCACGTGATAATTGGTGGAACCCAACGAGTACGCCTAGCAGTTTTCAAAAGCAGCCCACGTAGCTGGAATAGGACTATAATCTACAATGTTCAGACCAACCATACACATGCAAACTAGTTGAAAGCACAAACAGCCAGCAGCAAGACAACAGGTCGTTCCTCGGGATATTGTAACATGTAAAACGTTGTTCAGTTTAAACTCCCAAGTAAGATATTATCAAGGAACAATATCTACCCTACTCGAATGGTGGAATTATTCAATTTTAATTTAGGAAGATGGTCATGATCTCGTTACCTGAAGTGGTGGTGCCAGACTACCATTGCGATTATTTGCATGTGGACGACTGTGCTGGTGGTTGCACGTAGTTATGATTTGATCAACCTCATCCTCTAATCGCCCGCGTGTAATCATCCTCCTCCTCGGCACCAGCAGGCAGCAGGAGCAGAAGCCAAAGAGCATCAACAGTAGTACAGCAGCACCAGAAGTTTGGCCATCCTCAAGAGGAACAACGCTTCGCTCGTCCGAACTGATTTGGAAGGGGGCGTTGTTGTTGTCGTTGAGAGGTGCCGACAGGTGCAAGCGGGGTGGTGGTGGGGGAAGACGCGTGAGCAATTCATTAAACTTGTTATCCAGCTTTGTCTCGAACGACTTCTCCATGCCATCTATCTTCTCCATGGCCTCTTCACAAATCTGTTAGCACATCTCACACTTGGCCACTCATCATTTGCTGAAAAGTTATCATGCAACTCCTTGTTCGTCATGTTCCTCCCAGTCAATCTAGTCGGCTTGTGATCCTGCCATGGTTAGCAGCAATAGAACACACACAAGAATATGATCCTACAGGACACTAGAGAAAGTGGTGGGTGGTGTGTGGGTTGTCACAAATCCGTCATAGCAAATCTCAAATTCTACCAGTCTTACCCAGCAGCAGGGGTGGTGATCGGCAACCTTTGTAGTCAAACTCTCAGAGCTTGGACAGAGCGATTGCCAGGTGGTGTCAAAGCCACGATGTAGATGTATGTGGAGCTGGGAAGGCTTATGATATGGTAGCAAAAAGGGTCAGCAATAATCAATTCAGAGATGCAATGTTGAATAAACTTCAAACTGACGGGTACTGTGCTGGTCCTAGGCAAGACCGTGCTAGAGACGCGAGCCTTGAACACTAACAAAAATCACGGCGCTGCCACGTAAACCAGGGAGGAGCACACTCGAATTTTTTCTTTTTTTTTTGCACTTTTTTTTTCCTCTTTTTTTTTTTTTTTGCTCCGCACAATATTTTTTTTCGAAAAAGTCTACAAATGGTCTAAACAACTGCCTAGCCAGAATTTTCCAGACTAGATTTTTTTTTTTTGAAACTGGAAACTATTTTTCTTCTAACGGGTAGCACGAAAATTGGGGAATCCGACTTGTTCACGACGTAGTATCGGCGTGATCTGGAACTCTACATAACAGGAATAATACTGGGACTCGGACTGGACTGGGTGGCAGAGATGAATCTGGTGGAACTCGGACTGGTGATGGTATATGACGGTTAGATATGTGGGCTCGCGATTGGTGTGGTAATAGGCGACTGGATGCGTTTGGTGATTATGGAATCAGAGAATAGCAGATAAGCTGTGGTGGTATATGGTAGGGGCGGATGATGATGGTGCGGCGGCGGCGTGACAACTTGTGAAAGAACTCGAAACTCTAAGAAAACTAGACGCTAAGACCAGCAACTGACACGATTTGCACGATGCAACCGCCAAATTCAACACAAGCAAAAACCCTAAAGATATGCCAAGCTAAGATGGTGTCGAGTTCGGATATGATGAAACACCCTAAATTTTTTTTTTTGGCTTTTTCTGGACTGTAGGTATAAGAACAACCGATCTAAACTACGAAAAACACTGTAAATCTCACCGAGCAACCTGGGAATCTGATACCACTTTAATAGAGGCGAGGGTGTCCCGATCTTTCGATGAGATGATAGCTAAGTTTTTGGTGGAGTAGACTTTTGACCGATCCGACTACGAACGTGCGAGGACGTCGCGCCTTAGCAATCGTAAACCAACTCCGAGAGGATTATTGACCACGCCGGAGCCCAATCAAACCTAGACCAACGAGGGTCTACTCCTTCAAAGCAAAACGAGAACAAGCCAAGAAACTAAGATTTGCAATCTGGATATTGGGAAATAAGATGAAAGCTTTATTGACTCAAGGTGGGGTTCTGTGACGTCTTGGTCTGGTCGTTGAACACAAACGAAGTACGCGAAGTTGCAGCTAGGCGAACTTTTAATCTAAACAAAAACCAAAGTCTAAACGGTGCCAGGGCGTGTATATATGGAGGAAGAGGAGGAGGGATGGATTTCGTGGGCCCTTGAAGGAGGGGTCCGAAACCAACCCTATCTCTTGTTTCCCCACACATACGGACTCTAAAACAGCTATACTCAAGTATTCTCGAAATTACATGGGCCTGGCCCAATAATAAGTGACGCAGCACCTATAATAGCCTCTGGCCTCTGGACAAATTTATGAAGTGACATCTTGTATATTTCGTCCAAGGTTCCTGCACTCATTATGGTGGCTTCAAAGTCCTGAAATCATCACTTGTACTAACTCCGTTCTTGTTCCCCTTGTGCATGCATCATCTCCATGCTTGAACTTGCCTCCAAGGTTTCCTCTTTCTTGTCCAAGCTAGGCCCCCTTCATTGTAAGCACAAACAATGTATCCAATTTAGGCAGCCATCATATTCTCATAGAACTTTAGAATCATTACCAAACGAAAGAAATCCTGATATTTAATGACTGTTGCCGCGAGCTCTAGTAATTGGTTCCAGTATGTATAGAAGCAGGGGCTGTGGGGGTAAACAATGGTATTGATGTCCTCATCATCCTCCCCTTCTTGAAATGAAGTCGTCCTCGACGGAAGCTCATCTTCCTCACCCAAATAAGGCTTCAGATCTGCAATGTTAAAAGTGGGACTAACCCCAAAATCGGCAGGCAGCTCAAGTTTATATCATTAATCATTATTTTCTCTAACACCTTAAAAGAAAGACCATCAGCACGTGGCATTAGCTTTGAGTTGCGCAAATCAGGAAATCTATCCTACGCAATGTAACCAAAACAAGATCTCCAGGTGCAAACACAAACATGTCTTTCACCTACCCTTATCTCCAGCAAGTTATATATTTAGCATTCATACGCTACAATGTTCTCTCCTTAGTTAACTCATGCATTTTTAAGATCAAGATTCAGCACGTTGTTTAGCATCAAAATTAATCCTTCTCCGAAGATGGAAGAGGCAGACAAATCAATTGGTGCACGAGGAAGGAAACAACAAACACAATTTCAAAAGGACACATCTTAGTAGTAGAATGCAATGAACGATTATAAGCAAAGTCAATATGAGGCAAGCATTCTTCCCCATTTTCTTGTTATTCTTCAAAACAGCCCTAAGACATAGTAGACAATGTTCTATTGACTACTTCAGTTTGTCCATCAGTTGGGGGGTGACATGTAGTACTAAAATAAGTAGTTTAGTCCCCAAACTTAGCCCCATAAACATCTCCAAAAGTGGCTAAGAAATTTTTCATTCTTTATATCACGATCTGACAACAATAGTATTTGGCACACCATGCAAGCGAGTAATTTCACGAAAGAACAAAATCAGACAACATTAACAGCATCAATCCGCTTTATGACAGTGGTATAAAGTGTTGCCATTTTCGGAGAAACCTATCCACGCACAACAAATATGCTATCCCTCCCCTTCTTTGTTCGCAGGTAAACCTAAAACAAAGTCCTCGAATGAAAATAATAACGACCTCTTTGCAACAAAAGCATCGCAAACAGAATTGCTGAAATCTAGATCATCAATATCGATTTGGTGGCAATAGTAAGCATGCACTTTTCAATTTAATTTCAGAGCAACCCTAGATGGATTTGTTATTAGGCGTTACAATTTGTTGCTCAAATTCTTTTGCCACAATATGATTTTCAGCACTCTTATTTTCTCCTGTTGTTTGACTGCTCTTAATATCATCTCAAAATAGAATCAGGAGTCATTAGGAAGCAAAAGTAATATGTTTATCCTTATGAACAAGAGTATACTGAGTGTTTCTACATGGTACAGAATTTTTATCAAAGTTGCATGGTCTACCAAAGTAATTAATGAACATGCTGCACGGGCGGACCACATCACAATCACATAATCAGCATATGTAGAGATAATAAAAGCAACGAAACGTTAAGTGTTACCTAACCTTGCCCGCTGTTGTGGAACATTGGAGATAGTAAGGATGGGATGTGTCGTTGTGGGAGAGATAGCTTCTCCACCATCTCCATGTAGCCAAGTGTATGCGATCCCTCATCTCTGATGACGCGAACTAGAACGTTCCTTCACAAACCCATGTTTGTATGGAACAAATTATGCCTCTGATTTTGTCAGCTTGTTGTGACCGGACACTCAAAAACAGTTGAGCAACTTAACATTCAACCTGTCAGCGTCTTCAGGAGCCAGTATTGCGTCTCATGATACAGAATCATCTACCAAGTGCTTAGCACTTGTAATAAGAGCCAAAGTCTCTACATCAAGTCACTAGCGGACTCATACCCACCATCTCCGTAGGCAATAAAAAACGCGGAGATGGGCAATCTCTCGCATAATGCTCTTCCCTTACACCGGACGACAAATAATATCATGTGTGTGTGCCCTGTTGATGGCCATACTGAGAAGAAGAGGCTCTGGCAGGCCCAGAAGGGTTGTACTAGGGCATGATGGGGTAGTGGGGTGCCTGTTTTATGGTATCTCGGTTGGGAATTGGAGGCTGAAGTCAGTGTGCTTCAAAGCAATAGTTAGTAGTACGTCGGACTGTGGGAGTAGAGGAGGCACCGGTGTCCATGATGAAATCTGAACCTGAAAGAAAATTAGTTGCGCCATCATGCCTGTCGATCCATGCAATACGTTAAGCTTTACAAGCAAGATGGAATAAACGAGTGATATTATTATACTCCTTTTACTCTAGAATGGTCTTGGGGGAAATCTCCATCTATGAATCAACCCATGAAACTGGTGCAAGCCTAGCTTCATTCGTCCTGACAACAAATACCACATCTAATCATGCCAGTTTGTATTCCTGATAATATTCTACTACAGGAATTTTTTCCTTGTCAAGCGCGCAATTTTGAAGTAATTAAGTTGATTAATATGGGGGAACACCGAAACGAGTAGCAATACAGTTTCAAAGCAGCCAGTAGCGGATAGGCTATAATTACAATGTTCAGACCACATAACAACAGTGCAAAACTAGTGATGAAAAGCACAAACAGCAGAAGAACACGTCGTCCTCGGGATTGATGTAAAACATGTAAAACCGTGTGTTCAGTTCTAACTCCCAAGTAAGACTTATATCAGGAACAATCTCCCCTCGAATAGTGGAATATTCAATTTAATTTAGGAAGATGGTCATGATCGCGTCCTGAGTGGATGGTGCAGACCTACCATTGCCGATTATTTGCATGTGGAAGACCTGGTGTTGGTGTTGCACGTAGTTATGATTTTGACAACATCATCCTCATAATCGCACGGTAATCATCTCCTCCTCGGACACCAGCAGCTAGCAGAGGAGCAGAAGCCAAAGAAGCATAAACAGTAGGTACAGCAGCACCAGAGAGAAGTTGGCCATCCTTCAAGAGGAACACGCTCGCTCGTGCCGAACTGATTTGGAAGGGGGCGTTGTGGTTGTCGTTTTGCAGAGGTGCGACACGGTGCAGACGCTTGGTGGTTGGGAAGACGGTGAGCAAGTCAGGTAAAACTTGTCTATCCAGGAATTAGTCTCGAACGCTTCTACATGCATCTATCTTCTCCATGGCCTCTTCAAATCGTTTAGCACATCTCCACAGGCCAATCATTCATTTGCTGAATTATCATGCAAACTCCGTTCGTCATGTTTCTCCCAGTCAATATAGTCGGCTTGTGATTCCTGCCATGGTTAAGCAGAGACAAATAGAAAACCACACAAGAAGATGATCCTACAGACTACTAGAAAGTGGTGGTGGGTGCTGCTGTACGGTGTCACAAATCCGTCAAGCAATTCAAATTCTTACCGTGCATTACCCAGCAGCAGTGGTTGCTCGGCACCTTTGTAGTCAAAAACTCTCAGAGGCTTTGGACAGAGCGATTGCCAGGTGGTGTCAAAGCGACGATGTTGTTAGATGTATGTGGAGATGGGAAGGCTTATTGATATGGAGCAAAAAGGACGCAGCAATAATCAATTCAGAGATGCAATGTTGAATAAACTCCAACGGACGGTAATGTTGATGGGTCATAGGCTAGACCGTGTAGAGACGCGAGAGCCAGAACACTAACAAAAAAATACGGCGCTGCAACTGTAAAAGGAGGAGCACACTCTGAAATTTTTTTTCTTTTTTTTTGTCCGCAACAATTTTTTTTCGGAAAAAAGTCTACAAATGGTCTAAAAAATGCATAGCACGAGAAGAATTTTCCAGACTGAGTTTTTTTTTTTTTTGAAAATGCGAACTATTTTTCTTATAAGGGTTAGCACGACAAATTGGGGGAATCCGGAGGTTCACGACTCGTAGAGTATCGCGGTGATCTGGAACTCTAAAATAAAGGAATAAATACTGGCTCGACTAGGGACTGGTGGCAGAGATGAATATGTGGAAACGCGGACTGGTGATGGTATAGGACGGTTAGTATATGTGGGCTCGGATTGGTTGGTGGTTATAGGATCGGTCGGTTCCGGTGGCATATGGACTCAGAGAATAGCAGATAAGTTGTCCCCCTTGTGGTGGTTAGTATGGTAGGGGCCGATGATGTGGTGCGGCGCGGCCGGTGACAACTTGTGAACAGAACTCCGAAACTATAAAGAACTAGACGCCTAAGAACACAGCAACTAGACACGACGATTTTTTGCAACCGCAAACTTCAACAAAGCAAAAACCCTAAAAAGATTATGCAAAGGCTAGATGGGCCTGGATATGATGAATAACCCTAAATTTTTTTTTTGGCTTTGTCTGGACTGTGGATGAAGAAAGAACTCGATACTAAACTACGAAAAAACGTAAATCTCACAGAGCAACCTGGGAATCTGCATTAACACTTAATAGAGGCGAGGGATTGAGGGTTTGTCCGATCTTTCGAGGCGATGAAGCTAGCGTTTTTGGTGTGGAGTAGACTTGACGATCCGACTACCCAGAACGTGCGAGGAAGTCGCGCTCTTAGCAATAGCTAAACCACTCCGAGAGGTTATTGACCACGCCGGAGCACAATCAAACCTGAACACGAGGGTCTATCTACTGGCAAGCAAACGAAGAACAGCAAGAGAAAACTAAGATTGCAATCGGATATTTGGGAATATAAGATTGAAAGCTGTATTGATCAAGGAGGTGGGGTGCTGTGACGTCTTCCGTCTGGTCGTTGAACACAAACGAAGTACGCGGGTTGCCAGATATGGCGAACTTTTAATCTAAACAAAACCCAAAGTCTAAAACGGTGCCAAGGGCTTTTGTATATAATGGAGGAAGAGGAGGGGATTCGTGGCCCTGAAGGCGGGCGAAGCCAACCTATCTCTTGTTTCCCACACATACGGACTCTAAAAAAGGCCTATACTCAAGTTATTTCGAACATAATGGGCCTGGCCCACTTAATAAGGTGAAGCTCAGCACCTAAAAGCTCTGGACAAAATTTATGAAGTGACATCTTGTATATTCGTCCAAGCTTCCTGAATCATTATGGTGGTTCAAAGTCCTGAAATCATACACTTGTAACTCCGTTCTTGTTCCCCTTGTGACAGGCATCATCTCCATGTTGAACTTGCTCCAAGGTTCCTCTTTCTTGTCCACTAGGCCCTTCATTGTAAGCAAACAAATGATACAATTTAGGCAGCATCATATTCTTCATGAACTTACCTAGAATCATTACCAAGAAACGAAAGTACATGATATTTTAATTGACGTGCGCGAGCTCCCTAGTAATTGCGTCCGTATGATAGGAAAGCAGGGGCTGTGGGTGTAACAATGTATCTGAGTCCTCATCATCCTCCCCTTCTTGAAATGAGTCGTCCTCTAAGGCAAGCCTCATCTTCTCACCCAAATAAGGCTCAGATCTGCCCAATGATTAAAAGGGGGACTAACCCCAAAATCTGCCAGGCAGATCCAAGTTATAGGCATTATCATTTATTTTTATCTAACACCTTAAATAGGACATCAGCACGGGGCATTAGCTTTGATTTGACGCCCAAATAGGAAATCTAGTCCTTACGCCAAATGTAACCAAACAAGATCTCCAGGTGCAAACACACCATGTTTTCTACCTTATCTCCAGCACGTTTATATTAGCCTCATACGCTCAATGTTCTCCCTTAGTAACTCATGCATTTTTAAGATCAATTCAGACGTTGTTTAGCATCAAAATTAACACTTTCCGAAGATGGA
>JAAAXO010000087.1:0-163555 GCA_011799875.1 Thinopyrum elongatum | reverse complement strand
AAAAAAAAAAAGAGGAAAAAAAAGTGCAAAAAAAAAAATTCAGAGTGTGCTCCTCCCTTGTTTACGTGCAGCGCCGTGATTTTTGTTAGTGTTCTAGGCTCGCGTCTCTAGCACGGTCTAGCCTAGGACCAGCACAGTACCATCGTTGAGAGTTTATTCAACATTGCATCTCTGAATTAATTATTGCTGACCCTTTTTGCTACCATATCATAAGCCTTCCCAGCTCCACATACATCTACATCGTGCGTTTGACACCACCTGGCAATCGCTCTGTCCAAGCTCTGAGAGTTTTGACTACAAAGGTTGCCGATCACCACCTGCTGCTGGGTAAGAACTGGTAAGAATTTGAGATTTGCTTGACGGATTTGTGACACCACACCACACCACCACCACTTTCTTGTAGTCTGTAGGATCATATTCTTGTGTGTTTCTATTGCTGCTAACCATGGCAGGATCACAAGCCGACGAGATTGACTGGGAGAACATGACGAACAAGGAGTTGCATGATAAATTTCAGCAAATGATGAGTGGCCAGGTGGGAGATGTGCTAAACAGATTTGAAGAGGCCATGGAGAAGATAGATGGCATGGAGAAGTCGTTCGAGACAAAGCTGGATAACAAGTTTAATGAATTGCTCACGCGTCTTCCCCAACCACCACCGGCTGCACCTGTCGCACCTCTGCAACGACAACAACAACGCCCCCTTCCAAATCAGTTCGGACGAGCGAAGCGTGTTCCTCTTGAGGATGGCCAAACTTCTGGTGCTGCTGTACCTACTGTTGATGCTTCTTTGGCTCCTGCTCCTGCTGCTGCTGGTGCCGAGGAGGAGGATGATTACGCGGGCGATTATGAGGATGAGGAAAACAGCATTTAAAACAAAGTTTGGATTATATGAGTGGTTAGTCATGCCTTTTGGGTTAACTAATGCACCTAGTACTTTCATGAGATTAATGAACGAAGTTTTACGTGCTTTCATTGGACGATTTGTGGTAGTCTATTTTGATGATATACTGATTTATAGCAGATCTTTGGAGGAACATTTGGAACATTTACGTGCTGTTTTTATTGCTTTACGTGATGCACGTTTTTTTGGTAACCTTGGGAAGTGCACCTTTTGCGCCGACCGAGTATCTTTTCTTGGCTATGTTGTTACTCCACAGGGAATTGAAGTTGATAAAGCCAAGATTGAAGCTATTGAGAGTTGGCCACAGCCCAAAACAGTCACTCAAGTGAGGAGTTTTCTTGGACTCGCTGGTTTCTATAGGCGTTTTGTGAGAGATTTCAGCACCATTGCTGCACCTCTCAATGAGCTTACAAAGAAGGATGCGCCTTTTGTTTGGGGTACCTCACAGGAAGAAGCCTTCACGGTATTGAAAGATAAGTTGACACATGCTCCTTTACTCCAACTTCCTGATTTTAATAAGACTTTTGAGCTTGAATGTGATGCTAGTGGAATTGGATTAGGAGGTGTTTTATTACAAGATGGCAAACCTGTTGCATACTTTTCTGAAAAATTGAGTGGGCCTAGTCTGAACTATTCTACTTATGATAAAGAATTATATGCTCTTGTTCGGACCTTAGAAACATGGCAACATTATTTATGGCCCAAAGAATTTGTTATACATTCTGATCATGAATCTTTGAAACACATTAAAAGTCAAGCAAAACTGAACCGTAGACATGCTAAATGGGTTGAATTTATTGAGACTTTCCCTTATGTCATTAAACACAAGAAGGGTAAAGAAAATGCTATTGCTGATGCATTGTCTCGTCGTTATACTATGCTTTCACAACTTGACTTTAAAATATTTGGTTTGGAGACCATCAAAGATCAATATGTGCATGATGCTGAATTTAAAGATGTATTGCAGAATTGTAAGGAAGGGAGAACATGGAACAAGTTCGTCGTTAACGATGGATTTGTGTTTCGTGCTAACAAGCTATGCATTCCAGCTAGCTCCGTTCGTCTTTTGTTGTTGCAGGAGGCGCATGGAGGAGGATTAATGGGACCCTTTGGCGTGAAGAAGACGGAGGATATACTTGCTACACATTTCTTTTGGCCAAAGATGAGACGGGATGTTGAGCGTTTTGTTGCTCGCTGCACTACATGTCAAAAAGCTAAGTCACGACTCAATCCTCATGGTTTATATATGCCTTTGCCTGTACCTAGTGTTCCTTGGGAGGATATATCTATGGACTTTGTTTTAGGTTTACCTCGAACAAAGAAGGGGAGGGATAGCATATTTGTTGTCGTGGATAGGTTCTCGAAAATGGCACACTTTATACCATGTCATAAAAGCGATGATGCTGTTAATGTTGCTGATTTGTTCTTTCGTGAAATTATACGCTTGCATGGTGTGCCAAATACTATTGTTTCAGATCGTGATACTAAATTTCTTAGCCACTTTTGGAGATGTTTATGGGCTAAGTTGGGGACTAAACTGCTTTTTAGTACTACATGTCACCCCCAAACTGATGGACAAACTGAAGTAGTCAATAGAACATTGTCTACTATGCTTAGGGCTGTTTTGAAGAATAACAAGAAAATGTGTGAAGAATGCTTGCCTCATATTGAATTTGCTTATAATCGTTCATTGCATTCTACTACTAAGATGTGTCCTTTTGAAATTGTGTATGGTTTCCTTCCTCGTGCACCAATTGATTTGTTGCCTCTTCCATCTTCGGAGAAGGTTAATTTTGATGCTAAACAACGTGCTGAATTGATCTTAAAAATGCATGAGTTAACTAAGGAGAACATTGAGCGTATGAATGCTAAATATAAACTTGCTGGAGATAAGGGTAGAAAACATGTTGTGTTTGCACCTGGAGATCTTGTTTGGTTACATTTGCGTAAGGATAGATTTCCTGATTTGCGCAAATCAAAGCTATTGCCACGTGCTGATGGTCCTTTTAAGGTGTTAGAGAAAATAAATGATAATGCATATAAACTTGAGCTGCCTGCAGATTTTGGGGTTAGTCCCACTTTTAACATTGCAGATCTGAAGCCTTATTTGGGTGAGGAAGATGAGCTTCCGTCGAGGACGACTTCATTTCAAGAAGGGGAGGATGATGAGGACATCAATACCATTGTTACACCCACAGCCCCTGCTTCTATACATACTGGACCAATTACTAGAGCTCGCGCACGTCAATTAAAATATCAGGTACTTTCGTTGTACCAAGAAACGAAAGTACCTGATATTTTAATTGACGTGCGCGAGCTCTAGTAATTGGTCCAGTATGTATAGAAGCAGGGGCTGTGGGTGTAACAATGGTATTGATGTCCTCATCATCCTCCCCTTCTTGAAATGAAGTCGTCCTCGACGGAAGCTCATCTTCCTCACCCAAATAAGGCTTCAGATCTGCAATGTTAAAAGTGGGACTAACCCCAAAATCTGCAGGCAGCTCAAGTTTATATGCATTATCATTTATTTTCTCTAACACCTTAAAAGGACCATCAGCACGTGGCATTAGCTTTGATTTGCGCAAATCAGGAAATCTATCCTTACGCAAATGTAACCAAACAAGATCTCCAGGTGCAAACACAACATGTTTTCTACCCTTATCTCCAGCAAGTTTATATTTAGCATTCATACGCTCAATGTTCTCCTTAGTTAACTCATGCATTTTTAAGATCAATTCAGCTCGTTGTTTAGCATCAAAATTAACCTTCTCCGAAGATGGAAGAGGCAACAAATCAATTGGTGCACGAGGAAGGAAACCATACACAATTTCAAAAGGACACATCTTAGTAGTAGAATGCAATGAACGATTATAAGCAAATTCAATATGAGGCAAGCATTCTTCCCACATTTTCTTGTTATTCTTCAAAACAGCTCTAAGCATAGTAGACAATGTTCTATTGACTACTTCACTTTGTCCATCAGTTTGGGGGTGACATGTAGTACTAAAAAGCAGTTTAGTCCCCAACTTAGCCCATAAACATCTCCAAAAGTGGCTAAGAAATTTAGTATCACGATCTGAAACAATAGTATTTGGCACACCATGCAAGCATATAATTTCACGAAAGAACAAATCAGCAACATTAACAGCATCATCGCTTTTATGACATGGTATAAAGTGTGCCATTTTCGAGAACCTATCCACGACAACAAATATGCTATCCCTCCCCTTCTTTGTTCGAGGTAAACCTAAAACAAAGTCCATAGATATATCCTCCCAAGGAACACTAGGTACAGGCAAAGGCATATATAAACCATGAGGATTGAGTCGTGACTTAGCTTTTTGACATGTAGTGCAGCGAGCAACAAAACGCTCAACATCCCGTCTCATCTTTGGCCAAAAGAAATGTGTAGCAAGTATATCCTCCGTCTTCTTCACGCCAAAGTGTCCCATTAATCCTCCTCCATGCGCCTCCTGCAACAACAAAAGACGAACGGAGCTAGCTGGAATGCATAGCTTGTTAGCACGAAACACAAATCCATCGTTAACGACAAACTTGTTCCATGTTCTCCCTTCCTTACAATTCTGCAATATGATGAGGACATGAATACCTTGGATACGACCAAAAATATTGCATACATGTATATTTGTGAGGTGATTTCTAATGCAAACTATGCAATAATTTATTTGTGTCATCCAGGACAAAAATACTTCACAAACTTTTGTGCCATGTCTAATTGCAGGTGTATGGGGCATTTGTACAATTCACATATGAAGATAAGGGAAAACGAGAAGTTTAGGTGCTGTTCAAAAAGTCCTCTCACGTCACTTTTGGGCCAAGAGAAGATAGAGTCCAAGTCTCTCACGTTCTGGATTCAGATTCGGACTGCACAGACATACCTGACTCAAAACGCCAAGAACTTTTTCATACGGACTCCGAATTGGGTGATTCTTTTTTTGTTGGAAAGTAGATTTCGTGCTCTTTCCAACCCAATTGGATTCACCTTAAAATTCATCCGGAGCTATGAGTTATCGACGAAACAATCTGACGCTGTAGCAGAATCCGAGTCAAACTACAAGTCCAAAGGTGTTGCATCACCTCCACTTGGGCCCATGAGCCTTGTACGACCTAGGGTTAGTTTTAGGCTGCCTTGGGACGTCCTCCCACCTCCTTGGCCGCCACCCCTTACTCCTATATAAGTAGATCCATCTAGTAGCTTTTTCTTTGGGATTTGTTTAGTTAAAAGTTAGCCATTGCAACTTCGTGTACTTCGTTTGTGTCCAACGACCAGACCAAGACCGCTTTCGGATCCCCACCTTTATCAATACTTCATCTATATTCGCAATATTCAGATTGCATTATCATATTCTTGCTTGTTCTTCGATTGCGTGCAGGAATAGACCTTCGTGGTCAGGCTGATCGTGCTTTCAGCATCGTCAGTAACCTCGGGAGATTGGTTTAGCGATTGCTAAGGCGCAACGTCGTGCACGTTTGTAGTCGGATCGTCAAAGTCGACTCCACCAAATCGATAGCTATCATCTCATCGAAAGATCGGGACACCCCCGCCTCTATCAGTTTCAGATCGTGATACTAAATTTCTTAGCCACTTTTGGAGATGTTTATGGGCTAAGTTGGGGACTAAACTGCTTTTTAGTACTACATGTCACCCCCAAACTGATGGACAAACTGAAGTAGTCAATAGAACATTGTCTACTATGCTTAGGGCTGTTTTGAAGAATAACAAGAAAATGTGGGAAGAATGCTTGCCTCATATTGAATTTGCTTATAATCGTTCATTGCATTCTACTACTAAGATGTGTCCTTTTGAAATTGTGTATGGTTTCCTTCCTCGTGCACCAATTGATTTGTTGCCTCTTCCATCTTCGGAGAAGGTTAATTTTGATGCTAAACAACGTGCTGAATTGATCTTAAAAATGCATGAGTTAACTAAGGAGAACATTGAGCGTATGAATGCTAAATATAAACTTGCTGGAGATAAGGGTAGAAAACATGTTGTGTTTGCACCTGGAGATCTTGTTTGGTTACATTTGAGTAAGGATAGATTTCCTGATTTGCGCAAATCAAAGCTAATGCCACGTGCTGATGGTCCTTTTAAGGTGTTAGAGAAAATAAATGATAATGCATATAAACTTGAGCTGCCTGCAGATTTTGGGGTTAGTCCCACTTTTAACATTGCAGATCTGAAGCCTTATTTGGGTGAGGAAGATGAGCTTCCGTCGAGGACGACTTCATTTCAAGAAGGGGAGGATGATGAGGACATCAATACCATTGTTACACCCACAGCCCCTGCTTCTATACATACTGGACCAATTACTAGAGCTCGCGCACGCCAATTAAAAAATCAGGTACTTTCGTTTCTTGGTAATGATTCTAAAGTTCATAAGAATATGATGCTGCCTAAATTGGATACATTTGTTTTGCTTACAAATGAAGGGCCTAGCTTGGACAAGAAAGAGGAACCTTGGAGCAAGTTCAAGCATGGAGATGATGGCATGCACAAGGGGAACAAGAACGGAGTTACAAGTGATGATTTCAGGACTTTGAAGCCACCATAATGAGTGCAGGAAGCCTTGGACGAAATATACAAGATGTCACTTCATAAATTTCGTCCAGAGGCTATTATAGGTGCTGCGTCACCTTATTATTGGGCCAGGCCCATGTAATTTGGAAATACTTGAGTATAGGCTGTTTTTAGAGTCCGTATGTGTGGGGAAACAAGAGATAGGGTTGGTTTCGGACCCCTCCTTCAAGGGCCACGAAATCCCCTCCTCTTCCTCCATATATACAGCCCTTAGGGCACCGTTTAGACTTTGGGATTTGTTTAGTTAAAAGTTAGCCATTGCAACTTCGTGTACTTCGTTTGTGTCCAACGACCAGACCAAGACCGCTTTCGGATCCCCACCATTATCAATACTTCATCTATATTCGCAATATCCAGATTGCAAATCTTAGTTTCTTGCTTGTTCTTCGTTTGCTTGCAGGAGATAGACCCTCGTGGTCAGGTTGATTGTGCTCCGGCGTGGTCAATAACCTCTCGGAGTTGGTTTAGCGATTGCTAAGGCGCGACGTCCTCGCACGTTCGTAGTCGGATCGTCAAAGTCTACTCCACCAAAAACGATAGCTATCATCTCATCGAAAGATCGGGACACCCTCGCCTCTATCATGTTCCTTGGGAGGATATATCTATGGACTTTGTTTTAGGTTTACCTCGAACAAAGAAGGGGAGGGATAGCATATTTGTTGTCGTGGATAGGTTCTCGAAAATGGCACACTTTATACCATGTCATAAAAGCGATGATGCTGTTAATGTTGCTGATTTGTTCTTTCGTGAAATTATACGCTTGCATGGTGTGCCAAATACTATTGTTTCAGATCGTGATACTAAATTTCTTAGCCACTTTTGGAGATGTTTATGGGCTAAGCTGGGGACTAAACTGCTTTTTAGTACTACATGTCACCCCCAAACTGATGGACAAACTGAAGTAGTCAATAGAACATTGTCTACTATGCTTAGGGCTGTTTTGAAGAATAACAAGAAAATGTGGGAAGAATGCTTGCCTCATATTGAATTTGCTTATAATCGTTCATTGCATTCTACTACTAAGATGTGTCCTTTTGAAATTGTGTATTGTTTCCTTCCTCGTGCACCAATTGATTTGTTGCCTCTTCCATCTTCGGAGAAGGTTAATTTTGATGCTAAACAACGTGCTGAATTGATCTTAAAAATGCATGAGTTAACTAAGGAGAACATTGAGCGTATGAATGCTAAATATAAACTTGCTGGAGATAAGGGTAGAAAACATGTTGTGTTTGCACCTGGAGATCTTGTTTGGTCACATTTGCGTAAGGATAGATTTCCTGATTTGCGCAAATCAAAGCTAATGCCACGTGCTGATGGTCCTTTTAAGGTGTTAGAGAAAATAAATGATAATGCATATAAACTTGAGCTGCCTGCAGATTTTGGGGTTAGTCCCACTTTTAACATTGCAGATCTGAAGCCTTATTTGGGTGAGGAAGATGAGCTTCCGTCGAGGACGACTTCATTTCAAGAAGGGGAGGATGATGAGGACATCAATACCATTGTTACACCCACAGCCCCTGCTTCTATACATACTGGACCAATTACTAGAGCTCGCGCACGCCAATTAAATTATCAGGTACTTTCGTTTCTTGGTAATGATTCTAAAGTTCATGAGAATATGATGCTGCCTAAATTGGATACATTTGTTTTGCTTACAAATGAAGGCCCTAGCTTGGACAAGAAAGAGGAACCTTTGATGAGGACATAACTACCGTGGATAGGACCAAAAATATTGCATACATGTATATTTGTGAGGTGATTTCTAATGCAAACTATGCAATAATTTATCTATGTCATCCAGGACAAAAATACTTCACAAACTTTTGTGTCATGTCTAATTGCAGGTGTATGGGACAGTTGTACAATCCACATATAAAGATAAGGGGAAAAGAGATGTTTAGGTGTTGTTCAAAAAGTCCTCTCACGTCACTTTTGGGCCAAGATAAGATAGAGTCCAAGTCTCTCACGTTCTGGATTCAGATTCGGACTGCACACACATACCTGACTCAAAATGCCAAGAACTCTTTCATACGGACTCCGAATTGGGTGATTCTTTTTTTGTTATAAAGTAGATTTCGTGCTCTTTCCAACCCAGTTTGATTCACCTTCAAATTCATCCGGAGCGTTGAGTTCTTGACAAAACAATCTGACGCTGCAACAGAATCCGAGTCAAACTACAAGTCCAAAGGTGTTGCATCACCTCCACTTGGGCCCATGAGCCTTGTACGACCTAGGGTTAGTTTTAGGCTGCCTTGGGACGTCCTCCCACCGCCTTGGCCGCCACCCCTTACTCCTATATAAGTAGATCCATCTAGTAGCTATTTCCTTGGGATTTGTTTAGTTAAAAGTTAGCCATTGCAACTTCGTATACTTTGTTTGTGTCCAACGACCAGACCAAGACCGCTTTCGGATCCCCACCATTATCAATACTTCATCTATATTCGCAATATTCAGATTGCTTTATCATATTCTTGCTTGTTCTTCGATTGTGTGCAGGAATAGACCTTCGTGGTCAGGCTGATCGTGCTTCCAGCATCGTCAGTAACCTCAGGAGATTGGTTTAGCGATTGCTAAGGCGCAACGTCGTGCACGTTTGTAGTCGGATCGTCAAAGTCGGCTCCACCAAATCGATAGTTACCATCTCATCGAAAGATCGGGACACCCTCGCCTCTATCAACCTTGGAGCAAGTTCAAGCATGGAGATGATGGCATGCACAAGGGGAACAAGAACGGAGTTACAAGTGATGATTTCAGGACTTTGAAGCCACCATAATGAGTGCAGGAAGCCTTGGACGAAATATACAAGATGTCACTTCATAAATTTCGTCCAGAGGCTATTATAGGTGCTGCGTCACCTTATTATTGGGCCAGGCCCATGTAATTTCGAAATACTTGAGTATAGGCTGTTTTTAGAGTCCGTATGTGTGGGGAAACAAGAGATAGGGTTGGTTTCGGACCCCTCCTTCAAGGGCCACGAAATCCCCTCCTCTTCCTCCATATATACAGCCCTTAGGGCACCGTTTAGACTTTGGGGTTTTGTTTAGATTAAAAGTTCGCCATAGCTGCAACTTCGCGTACTTCGTTTGTGTTCAACGACCAGACCAAGACGTCACAGAACCCCACCTCGATCAATAAAGCTTTCATCTTATATTCGCAATATCCAGATTGCAAATCTTAGTTTCTTGCTTGTTCTTCGTTTGCTTGCAGGAGATAGACCCTCGGGGTCAGGTTGATTGTGCTCCGGCGTGGTCAATAACCTCTCGGAGTTGGTTTAGCGATTGCTAAGGCGCGACGTCCTCGCATGTTCGTAGTCGGATCGTCAAAGTCTACTCCACCAAAAACGATAGATATCATCTCATCGAAAGATCGGGACACCCTCGCCTCTATCAAGTGGTATCAGATTCCCAGGTTGCTCGGTGAGATTTACAGTTTTTCGTAGTTTAGATCGAGTCTGTTCTTCATACCTACAGTCCAGGAAAAAGCCAAAAAAAAAATTAGGGTTAGTTCATCATATCCGAACCAATCTGAGCCTTTGCATAATCTTTTTAGGGTTTTTGCTTTGTTGAATTTGCGGTTGCATCATCGTGTCAAGTTGCTGGTCTTAGCGTCTAGTTCTTTAGAGTTTCGAGTTCTGTTCACAAGTTGTCACGCCGCCGCCGCACCATCATCATCGCCCCTACCATATACCACCACAGCTTATCTGCTATTTCTCTGAGTCCATATACCACCACCGATCCGAGTCCATATACCACCACCAATCCGAGTCCACATATACTACCGTCATATACCATCACCAGTCCGAGTTCCACCATATTCATCTCTGCCACCAGTCCTAGTCCGAGTCCAGTATTTATTCCTTTATTTTAGAGTTCCAGATCACGCGATACTGCGAGTCGTGAACAAGTCGGATTCCCCAATTTTCGTGCTACCCGTAGAAGAAAAATAGTTCCAGTTTCAAAAAAAAAAACTAAGTCTGGAAAATTCTGGCTAGGCAGTTTTTAGACCATTTGTAGACTTTTTCGAAAAAAATTTGTTGCGGAGCAAAAAAAAAAGTGCAAAAAAGAAAAAGAAAAAAAGATGATGAGGACATCAATACCATTGTTACACCCACAGCCCCTGCTTCTATACATACTGGACCAATTACTAGAGCTCGCGCACGCCAATTAAAATATCAGGTACTTTCGTTTCTTGGTAATGATTCTAAAGTTCATGAGAATATGATGCTGCCTAAATTGGATACATTTGTTTTGCTTACAAATGAAGGGCCTAGCTTGGACAAGAAAGAGGAACCTTGGAGCAAGTTCAAGCATGGAGATGATGGCATGCACAAGGGGAACAAGAACGGAGTTACAAGTGATGATTTCAGGACTTTGAAGCCACCATAATGAGTGCAGGAAGCCTTGGACGAAATATACAAGATGTCACTTCATAAATTTCGTCCAGAGGCTATTATAGGTGCTGCGTCACCTTTTTATTGGGCCAGGCCCATGTAATTTCGAAATACTTGAGTATAGGCTGTTTTTAGAGTCCGTATGTGTGGGGAAACAAGAGATAGGGTTGGTTTCGGACCCCTCCTTCAAGGGCCATGAAATCCCCTCCTCTTCCTCCATATATACAGCCCTTAGGGCACCGTTTAGACTTTGGGTTTTGTTTAGATTAAAAGTTCGCCATAGCTGCAACTTCGCGTACTTCGTTTGTGTTCAACGACCAGACCAAGACGTCACAGAACCCCACCTTGATCAATAAAGCTTTCATCTTATATTCGCAATATCCAGATTGCAAATCTTAGTTTCTTGCTTGTTCTTCGTTTGCTTGCAGGAGATAGACCCTCGTGGTCAGGTTGATTGTGCTCCGGCGTGGTCAATAACCTCTCAGAGTTGGTTTAGCGATTGCTAAGGCGCGACGTCCTCGCACGTTCGTAGTCGGATCGTCAAAGTCTACTCCACCAAAAACGATAGCTATCATCTCATCGAAAGATCGGGACACCCTCGCCTCTATCACTTCCCAGCACCACATACATCTACGTCGTGCGTTTGACACCACCTGGTAATCGCTCTGTCCAATCTTTAAGAGTTTTGACCACAACGGTTGCTGATCACCACCTGCTGCTGGGTAAGAACTGGTAAGCATTTGAGATTCGCTTGACGGTTTTGTGATACACCACCACCACCACTTCCCAGTAGTCTGTAGGATCATATTCTTGTGTGTTTCTATTGCTGCTAACCATGGCAGGATCACAAGCCGATGAGACTGATTGGGAGAACATGACGAACAAACAGCTACATGATAAATTTCAGCAAATGATGAGTGAACACGTGCAAGATGTGCTAAACAGATTTGAAGAGGCCATGGAGAAGATAGACGGAATTGAGAAGACGTTCGAAACAAAGCTCGATAACAAGTTTAATGAATTGCTCGCGCGTCTTCCATAACCACCGCCGGCTGCACCTGTCGCACCTCTACAACAACAACAACGTCGCCTTCCAAATCAAGTGGGACGAGCACAGCGCGTTCCCCTTGAGCCTGGTCAAACTTCTAGTGCCGCTGCACCTACTGTTGATGCTTCTATGGCTCCTGCTGCCGCTGAGGAGGACGATTATGCGGGCGATTACGAGGATGAGGTTGATCAAAATCAGAACTACGTGCAACCACCACCACCAGGTCGTCCACATGCAAATAATCGCAATGGTAGGGCTGCATTACCAGCTCAGGTACGAGATCATGACCATCTTCTGATGAGGACATCAATACCATTGTTACACCCACAGCCCCTGCTGCTATACATACTGGACCAATTACTAGAGCTCGCGCACGCCAATTAAATTATCAGGTACTTTCGTTTCTTGGTAATGATTCTAATGTTCATGAGAATATGATGCTGCCTAAATTGGATACATTTGTTTTGCTTACAAATGAAGGGCCTAGCTTGGACAAGAAAGAGGAACCTTGGAGCAAGTTCAAGCATGGAGATGATGGCATGCGCAAGGGGAACAAGAACGGAGTTACAAGTGATGATTTCAGGACTTTGAAGCCACCATAAGGAGTGCAGGAAGCCTTGGACGAAATATACAAGATGCCACTTCATAAATTTCGTCCAGAGGCTATTATAGGTGCTGCGTCACCTTATTATTGGGCCAGGCCCATGTAATTTCGAAATACTTGAGTATAGGCTATTTTTAGAGTTCGTATGTGTGGGGAAACAAGAGATAGGGTTGGTTTCGGACCCCTCCTTCAAGGGCCACGAAATCCCCCCCCCTCTTCCTCCATATATACAGCCCTTAGGGCACCGTTTAGACTTTGGGTTTTGTTTAGATTAAAAGTTCGCCATAGCTGCAACTTCGCGTACTTCGTTTGTGTTCAACGACCAGACCAAGACGTCACAGAACCCCACCTCGATCAATAAAGCTTTCATCTTATATTCGCAATATCCAGATTGCAAATCTTAGTTTCTTGCTTGTTCTTCGTTTGCTTGCAGGAGATAGACCCTCGGGGTCAGGTTGATTGTGCTCCGGCGTGGTCAATAACCTCTCGGAGTTGGTTTAGCGATTGCTAAGGCGCGACGTCCTCGCACGTTCGTAGTCGGATCGTCAAAGTCTACTCCACCAAAAACGATAGATATCATCTCATCGAAAGATCGGGACACCCTCGCCTCTATCATGAACAATTCACATGACATAGCAAAAGCATGAAAGCACGATATGAGGAAAGTATCATCATTGTATTGGCAAGAAGTCCTAGGTAAATAGCAATGGACCATCATGACTCTCCCAACACAAGAATCAACAATAGCATGTGGCACAAGGAAAATATGGTAATAGCAACAAGGATCTTCACCAAGCATGCAAATACATATAGGAGTAGGAGAATGGTGATTCATATGTAAGTGCAAGCAAGGGTCACAATTGCATGGCAAAGGCATGGAAAGAGGCATAACATGCAAAGTGAACATGATATAATCGGCATAAAGTAACAAGTGATATATAGCCCATAGCCGTGTGAAAACCAAGTAGAAGAGATGCGCGTAGTCCTTGCGTGAAGGGAACGGTGGTAAGGATAGTCCACGGGATCCCAAATCATCGTTGCTCTCAAGAGCTTGTTTCGTCAACTCATGGGATTGTGAGGTTGACGAGTGTTCATAAGTACCTACACAAAACAAAGGCAAAGCGAAAATTATGTGTGCGTGGTAGATGTACACATCATCCATCATGATGCGCACGTGCATGTGTTGGTTAGCACAAAATAGCCAATGCTCAAATAAATGAGATGCATGATATAGAAACATGTCATCCATCATGATAGGTTTGTTGTTATGTATAGCATAATGGAGACTCAAATTGTGTAATGCATCATGAGAAATATGTAGAGCATTGTTGTTCATGGAATGCATATGGTGCACACAATCATGGGAATCATGCAAAGTATGGAATGCATCAAAATCTCCTAATATGTATGAGGAAACTATGGGGGTCTCCTCATGAGCATTAGTGGAAACATCACATGGAGAATATTGACAACATCCGAAACAAAGCATATTTGGTTCTATGTGATCATGGCATGGCATAGTAGATGAATTGCGCAAATCATGTAAAGGAAGCATGGCAATATCATCGCATGAAAAACAAAAGCCAATGACCATCGTCTCATCATCTATGCCATAAGTGCAAATGAGATTTATTTTAATGGGGCATGCATAGTTACTATGTTGAGATTGAAACGATGCAATATGGGAGATCTCACTCATAGCATATGACAAGTTTAACGGATTGTCAAACATAATGTGACCAATAGAATTTTCACATGATATCCTATGGAGCATAGCATCACAACTAGGCAATTCAACATGCTCATCATCATATTCATCATAAATGGGTGGCATATCGAAACAAGACATATTATGTGATGAATCCATAAGGTGATCATCATCATGCAAGCAATCATTTGCAAGATAGTCCACTAGTGGGACAAGAGAAGCACCATCAACAATGTTACCTTTGGAGCATCGCTCATGTGTTGTAGGTGAGGTGTCGAAGACCAAGTCGTGGTCATCATCATCTTGATGGAACCATGTGGGGGTGCATCATCGTCCACCATGGCCATCGTCGTCTCCATTGGAGGTATGGACTCGTCGAGGATAGGCATGTCGTCATGTAGGAGACCTAGCACCAAAAGGGAAAACACACTTGGAGTAGAGGGTAAGCCGTTAGAAATCATAATGGCTTCACATGCCGTGTCAACTACCTCACTCACTAAGTGTTGTGGCTCAATCACTCCCTCTTGGATGCTCTCACTCATATGGTTGGTGGAGTCACTCAAATGGCTCTCAACCTCACATAGGATGTGTGGCATGCTCTCATGTGTGGGGCTAGTGGTGGTCACACTCATCCTCTCATAGGAAATGCACTCAATGTCACATATGGTGGAGTCACTCATGTTACTCATGTGGTGGTGGCTCTCCTCACATGGGAATTGGGGCATCTCGTCATATGTAGCTGTCGGAGAGATGTAGGTGCAAATGTCTCCATGCTCAACTCCTATCGCCGCCTTGGTTGAAGGGATAGTCCCATGCTCAACCTCATTGTCCATAACGCCTCCGAAGATGAATGCCGTAGGATGTGGCAAAACATCACTCTCCTCCGAGATCAAAGAGAAGGTCTCATGTGCGGTCTCGTAGTTTGACTCGGAGTATGAGTCCAATATGGGCGCCATCTTGATGTTGCAGAAGAGGTTCGCGCTCGTCACCGTGGTCGAAGGGATGGCCCTTGCTCGACCTTCTGGTCACCGTCTTGTTGTAGGAGGCCCAAATGATGTGGCACCTCATAGCTCGTCTCCATGACTGAAGGGAATTTCCCATGCTCGACCATCTTTCTTGAGGAGCTTCTGAAGATGGAAGTGTCGCCCTCCCTCGTAGTTGGTCGCTGATGCGGAGCATCCTATGGACATCACCATGTCAAGAGTCCGTTCGGCGAGTGACATGTGCGACATCTACTTCACATACACAAAGGTGAATCATCTCCTTTACACGTGCTCACTTGACCCCTTCGAGGATGGTATACTACTTGACACCCCTCTCGTGTGCATGCATAGGTATTGTCGGAGCTTCACGGACGAGGAGGAGGAGTGCAAGCGCCAAGGAACAACTACACCATCCGCGACGGAAGCATGGAAGCGACGACGGAAGAAGAAGACGGAGACAGCTCCCAGGACCCGGACATCCGGCCAGGACCCCGGACATCTGGCCCCTGGAGCATCACCCACAGCAGCCGCCCCAGCCGCCAAGTACCTACAGGCCCCAGACATCCGGCCCAGCCGAAAATCCGGCTAGGATCCCGGAAATCCGGCGCCCCCTATCCAGGGAGATTTGCCACTAACTATGGCAGGTTCCGGAGTTGTTAGTTCTTGGGCTTCATCGATCGTGGGAGATTTGCCACCACCTAAGAAAATACAACAACCGTCACAAGAGGAGCAACAACATCATAATGCCCATAATCAGGTTAATGTTTTCATGCCACCATTTATTGGTCGTTTTAGACCTGATTTATATATTGAATGGGAGTACGAAATAGATGCTATATTTGCTTCCCATAATTTTGATGAGCGTGGAAAATTTCAAGCTGCAGTTAGTACTTTCAGTAGCTTTGCTTTAGTTTGGTGGAGTGAATATTGTCGGTTAAACTTTGATTTTATACCTACTACTTGGGATGATTTAAATCTTGTCATGAGAGATAGATTCATTGATGTTTATTTTACTCGTGGCATGATTAAAAAATTACAACATTTAAAACAAGGCACTGACACGGTAACAAAATATTATGATGATTTACAAACTACATTGTTGCACTCATTTTTAGAAGAAAGTGAAGAAGATTTTATGGATAGATTTTGGGGAGGATTAAACCGTGATATTCAAGAGATACTAATTCATGAAGAGTGTTATCCTATGGACCATTTGTTTCGTCTTGCTTGCAAAGCTGAACAGGAAATAAAACGACGTGTTGCCCACAAGGAGAACAAGCGCACGGTGCACATTCCAAGTGTTGATATAGATGTTTCTTCAACTACTAGGCATACTATGACAACCACATCCGTTGTTGCGATGACTACATCATCTCCACCATGTGATACATCACCACCCAGAGTGCCTACATCATCTGAGTTGATCATAAGAGGTAATGACAAAGGTACATATTTTCCACTTTCACATGAGAATGATGCATGCCTAGTTAACTTGAATACATCATGTGTTGAGTTACCTATTGATTTGGGCACGTCACCTATTTTAGAGAATTGTGTTACTGTCATGAATGCATCATGTGATCAAACAACTGAAATACCAACAATTTTGAGTGCACCCATTGAATTAACTGTTGATGCAAAAGAACCAATGTTTAATCATTTTGATATGACCTCTAATCTTGGTGATGATTCTGTGACCAATGACTTATTGCACGTTTGCATATTTAACCATGTTGTAGCATGTAAATTTGATGCAACTAAGGTTTATTCATCAATGTTAGGATGGTTTAATGATGAACATTGTCAACCTTTTGAAATGAATAAGTGCTTCACTTATATGTGCAAACTGAGTTGCAATATTTTCCTGCCTTCTACTTCTTGTGATAATAGTTTGGCTTTAGATTTTATGAACTATGAAGGTTACTCATGTATACATGTGTCATATATGCAAAAACTAAGGGAAGTAAAACTGGATGACATATACATATACAACATGTACACCTTGTCTCTTTTGCTAGCCACAGTTCAGCTTAAGCACCGCCGAGGACGGCTTTGTTTTCAAGAAGGGGAGGATGATGAGGACATGAATACCTTGGATACGACCAAAAATATTGCATACATGTATATTTGTGAGGTGATTTCTAATGCAAACTATGCAATAATTTATTTATGTCATCCAGGACAAAAATACTTCACAAACTTTTGTGTCATGTCTAATTGCAGGTGTATGGGACATTTGTACAATCCACATATGAAGATAAGGGGAAAAGAGATGTTTAGGTGTTGTTCAAAAAGTCCTCTCACGTCACTTTTGGGCCAAGAGAAGATAGAGTCCAAGTCTCTCACGTTCTGGATTCAGATTCGGACTGCACAGACATACCTGACTCAAAATGCCAAGAACTCTTTCATACGGACTCCGAATTAGGTGAGTCTTTTTTTGTTGGAAAGTAGATTTCGTATTCTTTCCAACCCAGTTGGATTCACCTTCAAATTCGTCCGGGGCGTTGAGTTCTCGACGAAACAATCTGACGCTGCAACAGAATCTGAGTCAAACTACAAGTCCAAAGGTGTTGCATCACCTCCACTTGGGCCCATGAGCCTTGTGCGATCTAGGGTTAGTTTTAGGCTGCCTTGGGACGTCCTCCCACCTCCTTGGCTGCCACCCCTTGCTCCTATATAAGTAGATCCATCTAGTAGCTTTTTCCTTGGGTTTTGTTTAGATTAAAAGTTTGCCATAGCTGCAACTTCGCGTACTTCGTTTGTGTTCAACGACCAGACAAAGGCATCACAAAACCCCACCTTCATTAATAAAGCTTTCCTCCTATATTCGCAATATCCAGATTGCAATCTCAGTTTCTTGCTTGTTCTTTGTTTGCTCGCAGGAAACAGACCCTCATGGTCAGGTTGATCGTGCTCCGGCGTGGTCAATAACCCCTTGGAAGTTGGTATAGCGATTGCTAAGGCGCGACGTCTCGCACGTTCGTAGTCGGATCGTCAAGGTCGACTCCCACAGAAAACGATAGCCACCATCTCATCGAAACATCGGGACACCTTCGCCTCTATCAGACCGCGGCCTCTACGGAGAAGATCCATCTTGGATTCAAGACCCCTCACGGGAAGATCCGTCTAGGAAGACCTCAAGACCTCCTCTTGGAGATGAACTTTCCCTTGTATCTTTCCTTTTGTTGTTCATGTCCCTTGTGGATCTTGTGTGTTTGATTGTCTAGTGGATATGTGATTGGACTTGTTTTTGAGTGTTTTCCCTTGTGATTTCTCCCTGTTCTTCCCCGTGTTCATCATGTTGTTCGTGTTCTTCGAGGGAATCCACTCCAATCGTGAAAGATCGGCCTACACCGGGTTAGCCCCGTATCATATGGTATTATGAGCCACGTTGATCACGATTTTGGAGCCTCCCCTCTTCGTTTTCTAGCCTTGTTTTGTTGATTTCGTCCTAAATTCGAAAATCCCCACCAAAAATAGCCCCCAATTTTTTTTTGTGATTTGTTAGTTTGATGATATTTTGTTGATTTTGATCCATGGTTTTGCTTGGTTTCAAGTGGATCTAGCTTTCCCCCATCTTTTCCCCCTTTCCATCCATGATATCCATCAAATTTTGCCCCCGAAATCATCAATTTCCGCCCCAAATCAAGTTTCGAAGTCCAAATCCCGATCTGGAATTGTCAGGCCGGACATCCTGATGAGGACATCAATACCATTGTTACACCCACAGCCCCTGCTTCTATACATACTGGACCAATTACTAGAGCTCGCGCACGCCAATTAAAATATCAGGTACTTTCGTTTCTTGGTAATGATTCTAAAGTTCATGAGAATATGATGCTGCCTAAATTGGATACATTTGTTTTGCTTACAAATGAAGGGCCTAGCTTGGACAAGAAAGAGGAACCTTGGAGCAAGTTCAAGCATGGAGATGATGGCATGCACAAGGGGAACAAGAACGGAGTTACAAGTGATGATTTCAGGACTTTGAATCCACCATAATGAGTGCAGGAAGCCTTGGACGAAATATACAAGATGTCACTTCATAAATTTCGTCCAGAGGCTATTATGGGTGCTGCGTCACCTTATTATTGGGCCAGGCCCAAGTAATTTCGAAATACTTGAGTGTAGGCTGTTTTTAGAGTCCGTATGTGTGGGGAAACAAGAGATAGGGTTGGTTTCGGACCCCTCCTTCAAGGGCCACGAAATCCCCTCCTCTTCCTCCATATATACAGCCCTTAGGGCACCGTTTAGACTTTGGGTTTTGTTTAGATTAAAAGTTCGCCATAGCTGCAACTTCGCGTACTTCGTTTGTGTTCAATGACCAGACCAAGACGTCACAGAACCCCACCTTGATCAATAAAGTTTTCATCTTATATTCGCAATATCCAGATTGCAAATCTTAGTTTCTTGCTTGTTCTTCGTTTGCTTGCAGGAGATAGACCCTCGTGGTCAGGTTGATTGTGCTCCGGCGTGGTCAATAACCTCTCGGAGTTGGTTTAGCGATTGCTAAGGCGCGACGTCCTCGCACGTTCGTAGTCGGATCGTCAAAGTCTACTCCACCAAAAACGATAGCTATTATCTCATGGAAAGATCGTGACACCCTCGCCTCTATCAAGTGGTATCAGTTTTCAGGTTGCTCGGTGAGAATTTCCAGTTTTCCCTAGATTAGATTTATTTTCTTACCTATTGTTCAAGAAAAAGCCACAAAAAAAAGTTAGATCTATTCATCCTTTGTCCAAGCCAGTCTGAGCCTTTGCAATTTTCTTTTCATTGTTTGCATTATTGAATTATCGGTTGCATCGTCGTGTTCAGTTGCTGGTCTTAGTGTCTAGTTCGTTTAGAGTTTCGAGTTCTGTTCACATTAGTCACGCCGCCGCTGCATCGTTATTCCTTCCGCTGTCCACCATCCCATCCATCAATTTCCACATCGTGCTACCCACTGTTCATTGTCATAATCATAGTTGAGGTCGTTCACATCTGTGCTTGATCCAATCTACATCTTATCTAGTTTATTTTGGAAAGAGGGAGAGAGAAAAAAGAGAGAGCAAAAAAGAAAAAGAAAAAAGTGTGAGATAAAAAAAGAGAGAAGAAAAAAAAATTCGAATCTATCTAAACTCAATCTCGTAGCTGAATTCGAATTGGAATCTGTTTTGCGCAGTGTTCAGTAAAACAGGCATATCTTTTTCATACGAAGTCTGTTTTGGCTCCGTGAGTTCTCAAATTAAAGCTAGCGACGAGCCGCATCTAAATAGTTGCAGAAGCTTGTTCAATATTTGACATCTCAAAATCGGCTTCTAAATAGGTCTTTTTGCCCTCCGAAGTTCGCGAACACAGCTTGTTCCAGTTTTTCAGGCCAGTTTTAGAATTTTTTGACTCCTCATATCAACTCGGAATTGAGTGATTCTTTTTGCATTTGAAAGCTTGAGTCAGTGCCGTTCTTGAGAAAAATTATCATAAAATTGGCACAAACTTTTATAGAGTAAAGTTGGAGAGAGATTTGTTGGTATATGCTACTTTGTAGTTGTTTCTCATCATTATCTATACTGCCATTGTGATCTTCACTTATATTTTGCTGTCCAGAGCTACTTCATATCCTTTATTGATGCTAGTTGTGCTACGCCGTGACGTCATTAGTGTTCTAGGCTCGCGTCTCTTGTACGGTCTAGCCTAGGACCAGCACAGTACCGTCGTTGAGCGTTTATTCAACATTGCATCTCTGAATTGATTATTGCTAATCTTTTGCTACCATATATAGCCAACCCAGCTCCACATATTTCTACACCGTGTATACGTACGTTCACCTGGCAATCGCTTTACTCAATCTTCGGAGTTATTTGACACCACCGCTGGTTGCCCGTCACCACCTGCTGCATGGTAAGAACTTGTAAGATATTGATATTTGCTTTACTGTGAGCGCTTTACCACCACATCCTAGTAGTTCATAGGAACATTATTCTCGGTTTTTTTTTGTTTCTACTAATCATGGCAGGTTCCGGAGTTGTTAGTTCTTGGGCTTCATCGATCGTGGGAGATTTGCCATCACCTAAGAAAATACAACAACCGCCACAAGAGGAGCAATTACATCAGAATGCACATAATCAGGTTAAAGTTTCCATGCCACCATTTACTGGTCGTTTTAGGCCTGATTTATATATTGAATGGGAGTACGAAATAAATGCTATATTTGCTTCCCATAATTTTGATGAGCGTGGAAAATTTCAAGCTGCGGTTAGTACTTTTAGTAGCTTTGCTTTAGTTTGGTGGAGTGAATATTGTCGGTTAAACCCTGATCTTATACCTACTACTTGGGATGATTTAAAACTTGTCATCAGAGATAGATTCGTTGATGTTTATTATACTCGTGGCATGATTAAAAAATTACAACATTTAAAACAAGGCACTGACACGGTAACAAAATACTATGATGATTTACAAACTACATTATTGCACTCATTTTTAGAAGAAAGTGAAGAAGATTTTATGGATAGATTTTGGGGAGGATTAAACTGTGATATTCAAGAGATTCTAATTCATGAAGAGTGTTATCCTATGGACCATTTGTTTCGTCTTGCTTGCAAAGCTGAACAGGAAATAAAACGACGTGTTGGCCACAAGGAGAACAAGCGCACGGTGCACATTCCAAGTGTTGATACAGATGTTTCTTCAACTACTAGGCGTACTATGACAACCACATCCATTGTTGTGAGGACTACATCACCTCCACCATGTGACACATCACCCCTGATGAGGACATCAATACCATTGTTACACCCACAGCCCCTGCTTCTATACATACTGGACCAATTACTAGAGCTCGCGCACGCCAATTAAATTATCAGGTACTTTCGTTTCTTGGTAATGATTCTAAAGTTCATGAGAATATGATGCTGCCTAAATTGGATACATTTGTTTTGCTTACAAATGAAGGCCCTAGCTTGGACAAGAAAGAGGAACCTTGGAGCAAGTTCAAGCATGGAGATGATGGCATGCACAAGGGGAACAAGAACGGAGTTACAAGTGATGATTTCAGGACTTTGAAGCCACCATAATGAGTGCAGGAAGCCTTGGACGAAATATACAAGATGTCACTTCATAAATTTCGTCCAGAGGCTATTATAGGTGCTGCGTCACCTTATTATTGGGCCAGGCCCATGTAATTTCGAAATACTTGAGTATAGGCTGTTTTTAGAGTCCGTATGTGTGGGGAACCAAGAGATAGGGTTGGTTTCGGACCCCTCCTTCAAGGGCCACGAAATCCCCTCCTCTTCCTCCATATATACAGCCCTTAGGGCACCGTTTAGACTTTGGGTTTTGTTTAGATTAAAAGTTCGCCATAGCTGCAACTTCGCGTACTTCGTTTGTGTTCAACGACCAGACCAAGACGTCACAGAACCCCACCTTGATCAATAAAGCTTTCATCTTATATTCGCAATATCCAGATTGCAAATCTTAGTTTCTTGCTTGTTCTTCGTTTGCTTGCAGGAGATAGACCCTCGTGGTCAGGTTGATTGTGCTCCGGCGTGGTCAATAACCTCTCGGAGTTGGTTTAGCGATTGCTAAGGCGCGACGTCCTCGCACGTTCGTAGTCAGATCGTCAAAGTCTACTCCACCAAAAACGATAGCTATCATCTCATCGAAAGATCGGGACACCCTCGCCTCTATCACATAATTTTGATGAGCGTGGAAAATTTCAAGCTGCGGTTAGTACTTTTAGTAGCTTTGCTTTAGTTTGGTGGAGTGAATATTGTCGGTTAAACCCTGATCTTATACCTACTACTTGGGATGATTTAAAACTTGTCATGAGAGATAGATTCGTTGATGTTTATTATACTCGTGGCATGATTAAAAAATTACAACATTTAAAACAAGGCACTGACACGGTAACAAAATACTATGATGATTTACAAACTACATTATTGCACTCATTTTTAGAAGAAAGTGAAGAAGATTTTATGGATAGATTTTGGGGAGGATTAAACCGTGATATTCAAGAGATTCTAATTCATGAAGAGTGTTATCCTATGGACCATTTGTTTCGTCTTGCTTGCAAAGCTGAACAGGAAATAAAACGACGTGTTGGCCACAAGGAGAACAAGCGCACGGTGCACATTCCAAGTGTTGATACAGATGTTTCTCCAACTACTAGGCGTACTATGACAACCACATCCATTGTTGCGAGGATTACATCATCTCCATCATGTGACACATCACCTCCAAGAGTGCCTACATCGTCTGAGTTGATCATAAGAGGTAATGACAAAGGTACAGATTTTCAACTTTCACATGAAAATGATGCATGCCTAGTTAACTTGAATACATCATGTGTTGTGTTACCTATTGATTTGAGCACACCAGCTATTTTAGAGAATCGTGTTACTGTCATGAATGCGTCATGTGATCAAAGAGTTGAAGTATCAACAATTTTGAGTGCACCCAATGAATTAACTGTTGATGCAAAAGAGACAATGTTTAATCATTTTGATATGACCTCTAATCTTGGTGATGATTTTGTGTCAAATGACTTATTGCATGTTTGCTTATTTAAGCATGTTGTAGCATGTAAATTTGATGCAAGTAAGGTTTATTCACCAATGTTGGGATGGTTTAATGATGAACATTGTCAATCCTTTGATATGAATAAGAGCTTCACTTATATGTGCAAATTGAGTTGCAATATTTTCATGTCTTCTAATACTTGTGATAATATTTTGGCTTTACATTTTATGAACTATGAAAGTTACTCATGTATACATGTGTCATATGTGCAAAAATCAAGGGAAGTAAAAATGGATGACATATACATATACAACATGTACACCTTGTCTCTTTTGTTAGCCACATTTCAGATTAAGCAACACCGAGGACGGCTTTGTTTTCAAGAAGGGGAGGATGATGAGGACATGACTACCTTGGATACGACCAAAAATGTTGCATACATGTATATTTGTGAGGTGATTTCTAATACAAACTATGCAATAATTTATTTATGTGATCCAAGACAAAAATACTTCACAAACTTTTGTGCCATGTCTAATTGCAGGTGTATGGGACAATTGTACAATCCACATATGAACATAAGGGAAAAAGAGAAGTTTATGTGATATTCAAAAAGTCCTTACACGTCACTTTTGGGCCAAGAGAAGATAGAGTCCAAGTCTCTCACGTTCTGGATTCAGATTCTGACTGCACAGACATACCTGACTCAAAACGCCAAGAACTATTTCATACGGACTCCGAATTGGGTGATTCTTTTTTTGTTGGAAAGTAGATTTAGTGCTCTTTCTAACCCAATTGGTTTCACCTTCAAATTCATCCAGAGCGTTGAGTTGTCGTCGAAACAATCTGACGCTATAGCAGAATCCGAGTCAAACCACAAGTCCAAAGGTGTTGCATCACCTCCACTTGGGCCCATTGGCCTTGTACGACCTAGGGTTAGTTTTAGGCTGCCTTGGGACGTCCTCCCACCTCCTTGGCCGCCACCCCTTGCTCCTATATAAGTAGATCCATCTAGTAGCTTTTTGCTTGGGTTTTGTTTAGATTAAAAGTTTGCCATAGCTGCAACTTCGCGTACTTCGTTTGTGTTCAACGACCAGACCAAGACGTCACAGAACCCCACCTTGATCAATAAAGTTTTCATCTTATATTCGCAATATCCAGATTGCAAATCTTAGTTTCTTGCTTGTTCTTCGTTTGCTTGCAGGAGATAGACCCTCGTGGTCAGGTTGATTTTGTGTCAAATGACTTATTGCATGTTTGCTTATTTAAGCATGTTGTAGCATGTAAATTTGATGCAAGTAAGGTTTATTCACCAATGTTGGGATGGTTTAATGATGAACATTATCAATCCTTTGATATGAATAAGAGCTTCACTTATATGTGCAAATTGAGTTGCAATATTTTCATGTCTTCTAATACTTGTGATAATATTTTGGCTTTACATTTTATGAACTATGAAAGTTACTCATGTATACATGTGTCATATGTGCAAAAATCAAGGGAAGTAAAAATGGATGACATATACATATACAACATGTACACCTTGTCTCTTTTGTTAGCCACATTTCAGATTAAGCAACGCCGAGGACGGCTTTGTTTTCAAGAAGTGGAGGATGATGAGGACATGAATACCTTGGATACGACCAAAAATATTGCATACATGTATATTTGTGAGGTGATTTCTAATGCAAACTATGCAATAATTTATTTGTGCCATCCAGGACAAAAATACTTCACAAACTTTTGTGCCATGTCTAATTGCAGGTGTATGAGACATTTGTACAATTCACATATGAAGATAAGGGAAAACGAGAAGTTTAGGTGCTGTTCAAAAAGTCCTCTCACGTCACTTTTGGGCCAAGAGAAGATAGAGTCCAAGTCTCTCACGTTCTGGATTCAGATTCGGACTGCACAGACATACCTGACTCAAAACGCCAAGAACTTTTTCATACGGACTCCGAATTGGGTGATTCTTTTTTTGTTGGAAAGTAGATTTCGTGCTCTTTCCAACCCAATTGGATTCACCTTAAAATTCATCCGGAGCTATGAGTTATCGACGAAACAATCTGACGCTGTAGCAGAATCCGAGTCAAACTACAAGTCCAAAGGTGTTGCATCACCTCCACTTGGGCCCATGAGCCTTGTACGACCTAGGGTTAGTTTTAGGCTGCCTTGGGACGTCCTCCCACCTCCTTGGCTGCCACCCCTTACTCCTATATAAGTAGATCCATCTAGTAGCTTTTTCCTTGGGTTTTGTTTAGATTAAAAGTTCGCCATAGCTGCAACTTCGCGTACTTCGTTTGTGTTCAACGACCAGACCAAGACGTCACAGAACCCCACCTTGATCAATAAAGTTTTCATCTTATATTCGCAATATCCAGATTGCAAATCTTAGTTTCTTGCTTGTTCTTCGTTTGCTTGCAGGAGATAGACCCTCGTGGTCAGGTTGATTGTGCTCCGGCGTGGTCAATAACCTCTCAGAGTTGGTTTAGCGATTGCTAAGGCGCGACGTCCTCGCACGTTCGTAGTCGGATCGTCAAAGTCTACTCCACCAAAAACGATAGCTATCATCTCATCGAAAGATCGGGACACCCTCGCCTCTATCATCTTCATACCTACAGTCCAGGAAAAAGCCAAAAAAAAATTTTAGGGTTAGTTCATCATATCCGAACCAATCTGAGCCTTTGCATAATCTTTTTAGGGTTTTTGCTTTGTTGAATTTGCGGTTGCATCGTCGTGTCAAGTTGCTGGTCTTAGCGCCTAGTTCTTTAGAGTTTCGAGTTCTGTTCACAAGTTGTCACGCCGCCGCCGCACCATCATCATCGCCCCTACCATATACCACCACAGCTTATCTGCTATTTCTCTGAGTCCATATACCACCACCGATCCGAGTCCATATACCACCACCGATCCGAGTCTATATACCACCACCAATCCGAGCCAACATATACTACCGTCATATACCATCACCAGTCCGAGTTCCACCATATTCATCTCTGCCACCAGTCCTAGTCCGAGTCCAGTATTTATTCCTTTATTTTAGAGTTCCAGATCACGCGATACTACGAGTCGTGAACATGTCGGATTCCCCAATTTTCGTGCTACCCGCAGAAGAAAAATAGTTCCAGTTTCAAAAAAAAAACTAAGTCTGGAAAATTCTGGCTAGGCAGTTTGTAGACCATTTGTAGACTTTTTTTAAAAAAATTGTTGCGGAGCAAAAAAATAAAAAGAGGAAAAAAAAAGTGCAAAAAAAAAAGAAAAAAAATTCAGAGTGTGCTCCTCCCTTGTTTACGTGCAACGCCGTGATTTTTGTTAGTGTTCTAGGCTCGCGTCTCTAGCACGGTCTAGCCTAGGACCAGCACAGTACCGTCGTTGAGAGTTTATTCAACATTGCATCTCTGAATTGATTATTGCTGACCCTTTTTGCTACCATATCATAAGCCTTCCCAGCTCCACATACATCTACATCGTGCGTTTGACACCACCTGGCAATCGCTCTGTCCAAGCTCTGAGAGTTTTGACTACAAAGGTTGCCGATCACCACCTGCTGCTGGGTAAGAACTGGTAAGAATTTGAGATTTGCTTGACGGATTTGTGACACCACACCACACCACCACCACTTTCTAGTAGTCTGTAGGATCATATTCTTGTGTGTTTCTATTGCTGCTAACCATGGCAGGATCACAAGCCGACGAGATTGACTGGGAGAACATGACGAACAAGGAGTTGCATGATAAAATTCAGCAAATGATGAGTGGCCAGGTGGGAGATGTGCTAAACAGATTTGAAGAGGCCATGGAGAAGATAGATGGCATGGAGAAGTCGTTCGAGACAAAGCTGGATAACAAGTTTAATGAATTGCTCACGCGTCTTCCCCAACCACCACCGGCTGCACCTGTCGCACCTCTGCAACGACAACAACAATGCCCCCTTCCAAATCAGTTCGGACGAGCGAAGCGTGTTCCTCTTGAGGATGGCCAAACTTCTGGTGCTGCTGTACCTACTGTTGATGCTTCTTTGGCTCCTGCTCCTGCTGCTGCTGGTGCCGAGGAGGAGGATGATTACGCGGGCGATTATGAGGATGAGGTTGATCAAAATCATAACTACGTGCAACCACCAGCACCAGGTCGTCCACATGCAAATAATCGCAATGGTAGGCCTGCACCACCACTTCAGGTATGAGATCATGACCATCTTCCGAAATTAAAATTGAATATTCCACCATTCGAGGGAAGATATGTTCCTGATATATATCTTACTTGGGAGTTAGAAACTGAACAACGTTTTACATGTTTACAATATCCCGAGGAACGACGTGTTGCTGCTGCTGTTTGTGCTTTCACTAGTTTTGCATGTGTATGGTGGTCTGAACATTGTAGATTATATCCTATTCCAGCTACGTGGGCTGCTTTGAAAACTGCTATGCGTACTCGTTGGGTTCCACCATATTATCAACGTGAATTACTTCAAAAATTGCAGCGCTTAAGACAAGGAAAAAATTCTGTAGAAGAATATTATCAGGAATTACAAACTGGCATGATTAGATGTGGTATTGTTGAGGAGAATGAAGCTATGCTTGCACGTTTCATGGGTGGATTAAATAGAGAGATTCAGACCATTCTAGAGTATAAGGAGTATAATAATATCACTCGTTTATTCCATCTTGCTTGTAAAGCTGAACGTGAAGTGCAGGATCGACAGGCATTGGCGCGAACTAATTTTTCTGCAGGTCGATCTTCATCATGGACACCGCGTGCCTCCTCTCCTCCCACACGTCCAACTGCGGCACCACTGACTTCAGCCGCCAATTCCAACCGAGATATAAGAAAACAGGCACCACCACCACCATCTGCCAAGAGTACACCTTCTGGGCCTGCCCAGAGCTCTTCTTCATCTATGGCATCAACAGGGCACACACATGATATTATTTGTCGTCGTTGTAAGGGAAGAGGTCATTATGCGAGAGAATGCCAATCTCCGCGTGTTATGATTGCTACTGAGGATGGTGGGTATGAGTCCGCTAGTGACTATGATGAGGAGACTTTGGCTCTTATTACAAGTGAAGAACACGGTGGAGATGATTCTGATCATGAGACGCAATACATGGCTCCTGAAGACGCTGACAGGTTTGAATGTTTAGTTGCTCAACGTGTTTTGAGTGTGCAGGTCACACAAGCTGAGCAAAATCAGAGGCATAATTTGTTCCATACAAAGGGAGTTGTGAAGGAACGTTCTGTTCGCGTCATCATAGATGGAGGGAGCTGCAACAACTTGGCTAGCATGGAGATGGTGGAGAAGCTATCTCTCACCACAAGACCACATCCACATCCTTACTATATCCAATGGTTCAACAACAGCGGCAAGGTTAAGGTAACACGTACTGTTCGTGTGCATTTTAGTATCTCTACATATGCTGATTATGTTGATTGTGATGTGGTACCCATGCAAGCATGTTCATTATTACTTGGTAGACCATGGCAATTTGATAAAAATTCTGTACACCATGGTAGAAACAATCAGTATACTCTTGTTCATAAGGATAAACATATTACTTTGCTTCCTATGACTCCTGATTCTATTTTGAAAGATGATATTAATAGAGCGAGTAAAGCAAAACAGGAGAAAAATAAGAGTGAAAATCAGATTGTGGCAAAAGAATTTGAGCAACAAATGAAGCCTAATAATAAACCATCTAGTGTTGCTTCTGAAATTAAATTGAAAAGTGCATGCTTACTTGCCACCAAATCTGATATTGATGATCTAGATTTCAGCAATTCTGTTTGCTATGCTTTTGTGTGCAAAGAGGCGTTATTTTCATTCGAGGACTTTGTTTTAGGTTTACCTCGAACAAAGAAGGGGAGGGATAGCATATTTGTTGTCGTGGATAGGTTCTCGAAAATGGCACACTTTATACCATGTCATAAAAGCGATGATGCTGTTAATGTTGCTGATTTGTTCTTTCGTGAAATTATACGCTTGCATGGTGTGCCAAATACTATTGTTTCAGATCGTGATACTAAATTTCTTAGCCACTTTTGGAGATGTTTATGGGCTAAGTTGGGGACTAAACTGCTTTTTAGTACTACATGTCACCCCCAAACTGATGGACAAACTGAAGTAGTCAATAGAACATTGTCTACTATGCTTAGGGCTGTTTTGAAGAATAACAAGAAAATGTGGGAAGAATGCTTGCCTCATATTGAATTTGCTTATAATCGTTCATTGCATTCTACTACTAAGATGTGTCCTTTTGAAATTGTGTATGGTTTCCTTCCTCGTGAACCAATTGATTTGTTGCCTCTTCCATCTTCGGAGAAGGTTAATTTTGATGCTAAACAACGTGCTGAATTGATCTTAAAAATGCATGAGTTAACTAAGGAGAACATTGAGCGTATGAATGCTAAATATAAACTTGCTGGAGATAAGGGTAGAAAACATGTTGTGTTTGCACCTGGAGATCTTGTTTGGTTACATTTGCGTAAGGATAGATTTCCTGATTTGCGCAAATCAAAGCTAATGCCACGTGCTGATGGTCCTTTTAAGGTGTTAGAGAAAATAAATGATAATGCATATAAACTTGAGCTGCCTGCAGATTTTGGGGTTAGTCCCACTTTTAACATTGCAGATCTGAAGCCTTATTTGGGTGAGGAAGATGAGCTTCCGTCGAGGACGACTTCATTTCAAGAAGGGGAGGATGATGAGGACATCAATACCATTGTTACACCCACAGCCCCTGCTTCTATACATACTGGACCAATTACTAGAGCTCGCGCACGTCAATTAAAATATCAGGTACTTTCGTTTCTTGTTAATGATTCTAAAGTTCATGAGAATATGATGCTGCCTAAATTGGATACATTTGTTTTGCTTACAAATGAAGGGCCTAGCTTGGACAAGAAAGAGGAACCTTGGAGCAAGTTCAAGCATGGAGATGATGGCAAGCACAAGGGGAACAAGAACGGAGTTACAAGTGATGATTTCAGGACTTTGAAGCCACCATAATGAGTGCTGAAAGCCTTGGACGAAATATACAAGATGTCACTTCATAAATTTCGTCCAGAGGCTATTATAGGTGCTGCGTCACCTTATTATTGGGCCAGGCCCATGTAATTTCGAAATACTTGAGTATAGGCTGTTTTTAGAGTCCGTATGTGTGGGGAAACAAGAGATAGGGTTGGTTTCGGACCCCTCCTTCAAGGGCCACGAAATCCCCTCCTCTTCCTCCATATATACAGCCCTTAGGGCACCGTTTAGACTTTGGGTTTTGTTTAGATTAAAAGTTCGCCATAGCTGCAACTTCGCGTACTTCGTTTGTGTTCAACGACCAGACCAAGACGTCACAGAACCCCACCTTGATCAATAAAGCTTTCATCTTATATTCGCAATATCCAGATTGCAAATCTTAGTTTCTTGCTTGTTCTTCGTTTGCTTGCAGGAGATAGACCCTCGTGGTCAGGTTGATTGTGCTCCGGCGTGGTCAATAACCTCTTGGAGTTGGTTTAGCGATTGCTAAGGCGCGACGTCCTCGCACGTTCGTAGTCGGATCGTCAAAGTCTACTCCACCAAAAACGATAGCTATCATCTCATCGAAAGATCGGGACACCCTCGCCTCTATCACATAGGCAATGCACATGACATATCGCAAGCACGAACACAAAGGAAGATCATAGTATCATCATAGGAATGGGTCATAAATGGAACATGGCAATAACAAGCAATATCTCCACCAAGCTTGCAAATACACATACAAGTAGTAGAATCAATCATCATGTGTAATGCAAAGCATGGGTCACAAATGCATGGTAAAGGTATAGGAATAAGCATATCATGTAAAGTGAACATGGCAAGATGGGCATAGAATATGTAATGGACAATAACCCATAACCAAGTGAGGGCCATGTAGAAAAAATGCGCGAAGTCTTTGCGCGAAGAAAACGGTGTGAAAACCAATCCATGGGATCCCAAGTCATCATTGCTCTCTAGAGCTCATTTTGTCAACTCGTGGGATTGCGAGGTTGACAAGTATTCATGCGTACCTACACAAAAGAGACACAAACCAAAGAAATTGTGTGCGTGGTAAATGTACACATCATCCATCATGATGTGTATGTGCACGTCTGAGTTAGCACAAGATAAGCATCGCTCAAAGAAATTTGATGCATGGTATATGAACATGTCATCCATCATGAAAGAATAGTTATTGTGTATAACACGATGGGGACACAAATTGAGAATGCAAGTATATGGCACAACAAGATCATTTGTATTCATGGGGAGCATATTGTGCACATAATCATGGTAATCATGCAATGGATGGGATTGATCAAAATCTCCTAACATGTATGAGGAAACTATGGGGGTCTCCTCATGAGCAATATTGGAAACATCATATGAAGAATATGGGCAACACCCAAAACAATGCATATCCGAAGCTAGGTGGTCATGGCATGGCATATAAGATAAATGATGCAAAGGGAGCATATCAATATCATCACAAGAAAAACAAGAAAAACAAATGCCAAAAACCATGGGCTTGTCATCTATGCCATATGTGCAAATTGGGTTTATTTTAATGGCATATGCATAGTCACTATGATGAGATTGCAATTATGACATATTGTTTATCTCATGCATAGCATATGACAAGTCAAGTGGATTGTCAAACATGATGTGACCGAGAGAATTATCACAAGAAATCCTATGTGACATGGCATCACAACTAATAGACTCCACATGAGAATCATCATACTCATTATAAATGGGCAAGAAATCATCACATAAGGAAGTCGCACTAGCATGAAGCATGGTAGTAGGTTGATCAACATCATGCAAGTAATCGATGTCAAGAATGTCCACTAGTGGGACTAGAGCATCACCTTCACCTATGTTACCTTGTTCATTCCACTCAAGTGGTGTAGGTGAGGTGGCAAAGACCAAATGGTGGTCATCTTCATCGTGATGGAACCATGTGGGGGGTGCATCATATTCCACCATGGCCATTGTCTTGCCCAAAGGAAGGACGTAGTCGTCGCGAATCGGCGCGTCATCATATATGGGACCTAGCACCAAATGAGAAGACACAATAGAGGTAGAGGTTAAGTCGTTAGAAATCGAAGTGGCCTCACATGCCTTATCAACTATCTCACTCTCTCTATGTGGTCGTTCACTCACTCCCTCAAGGTAGGTGCACTCAATCTCACGTATGGTGGAGTCACTCATCTCACTCAAGTAGTGGGGGTTGTGGCTCTCCTCACATGGGAATTGGGGCAACACATCATATATGGCGCTAATGGTGAAGTCACTCTCACTCTCAATATGGTGGCACAAGTCACTCAAGTCATCATACGTCGTTGTGGTCGAGGTGAAATACTGAACCATCTCATCGCCATCGCCGTGGATGAAGGCCGAAGATGGCACATCATCACTCTCCTCCATGACCGAAGGGAAAATCCCATGCTCGATCATCTCATCATCGTCGCCGTGGATGAAGTCCGAAGATGGCACATCATCACTCTCGCCTCCTAAGATGGAAGCATCATCCTTGCTCGTCACCATGTCGCTCGCCTCTAAAGCTTGGTCCTTGATGGTTTCCGTAGTCGTAGTCGTCGCCGCACCATCTTGAAAAAGAGTCGTGGAGGACTCGGCATCATCAATGCCACAAAGAGGGATGGCGGTGAAGTCGAACTTGGGAGCATCGTCTTGGATCTCGTCGGGCTTGGACATCATGGTGGTACTAGTCTCATGCTCGTTGCCGTGGAGCTTGGTCGTCGAGAAGTGTGCTTGGGGTGGAGAAGCCTTAGCCTTCATGAGTTCTTGTTCTGCCTTGAGAGCATGAATGTAGTTGTCGTCGAGGGACTTGTAGTTCTCGAGGAAGATAGTCTTCGAGATGTCATTGTGTAATCCCATCATGAAGTGGAACTTCATTGAAATGGGGTCGTCCACGCCGGCTCATCGCAAGGCATTCTGCATCTCCTTGAAGTACGCATCGATGGACTTGGATCCTTGGGTGGTGTTCTCCAATTGGCGTAGAAGTTGTTCCGTGTAGGTTGGAGGCATGAAATCTCGCCACATAGCTCTCTTCATCTTGGGCCAACTCATGTTGTAGCTCTCCGAAGGTGTGTGAAGCCACCATGCCGATGCGTAGTCGTGGAAGTTCGTTGTGGCGCACTTCACTTTATCGCCGGGAGGAACTTGATGTAGCTTGAGGTAGTCGTCCATGAGGCGCTCCCACTCGAGATACTCCTCGGGTTCTTGAGTCTCATAGAAAGGAATCTTGTGGTCGGTGTCGAGGTCGTAGTAGCTCATGGAAGTCGCGGACTTGAGCTTAGGGGGCTTCTCTTGAGCGTAGTCTTGAGGTGCTTGTAGGCGAAGATGTCGTATGTCCGTAGGCGAAGATGCCTTGAAGTCGCTTGGCGAAGATGCCAAGGGAGATGGTGAAGTCGTTGAGCAGTTGTTGGTGTTGAGCTCTTGATCTTCACGTTCTTGTCAGTGGTGGTGTCGATGCCGATGTGATCTTACCGGAGATGGTAGCTCGGAGGCATGTGCTCTTGAGCGTCTTCTCGAAGATGAGGAAGATCTCTTGTAGGACTTGATGATGGACTTGATCTCTTCCATTTGAGCATCCATCTTGGCGTCCAAATTGTTTTTCATGGCACCAAACTCATCATTATTGTTGTAGACCATAGGTGGTGTGCTTTGCCTATCCATCACAAGACTCAAGTAGAGGTGAGTAGGAAATGAGATAAACAATACCAAGTTACCTTTTCCCAAAGTTGAGGATGTATCTTGTTTCACTCAATGTGAAATGAAAGAATAGTGGAATTGGTACCGGACTTGTTCACTCACACCTATCAAGTAAAGCTTATGGAGTGGCTCGGTGAGGATAGTGGCACAAAAAATTTGATGCAAAATGTTAGCAAGAGTCAATAATGTTGAAAGAGATTCACAAATTCGCAAGTCAAGCAAGTAGACCAATAGCAATATGTGGCATACGGAAACACACACACGGATAGATAAATGGGGTCGTGCAACCAATGGATGAGCACAAAATGTGGAGTCCACGGAAAACGCTCGTGTTACACAACTCAAGAGAGACGCTAGCACGATTGCTCAATAGGCGGATACGACACTTGTGCACAACCTATAAGATGCAAAATGGATAAACTTTCTATCCCAAGTATGTTATGTATGTATGGTTCCCGGTGTTTCTCTCAAGATGATCCAAGATGATTGGATATGACAATCTTATGTGCAATGTGGTTTGATGCTATGGCACTTGCTTACAAGCTCTTTGTTCACTCTTTTTCTTTGCTTAAAAGCTTATTCGTCTTTTTTTTTATATGGCCACAATGCGAAATGCACAAACCAAGATAGCAATTGTGTATATACGGGAACAATCTTGTGACACAAGGGATGATATGATACCAATATGATATGGTATGTATGCAATGGATGGTGTAGATCACTAATGTGCACAAGTAATGTTGCCGGCAATACTCAAAGGCTAGTCTCGATAGGCAAGTGACGCAAAATGGGCTAGGGGTTATCAATGCAATTGCAATGGGAATATACAATGATGTCGTCGAGGTTACTGTCCGTATGTATGATGACGACCTCGTGGCGATGATGAGTGGCAGTGTTCTCGACGTCGAACCGTTCCTAATTAGCCAAAACACCTTAGGAAACGGAAAAACCGCGAACTCAAAATCTCAAATGTCAAATGTCATAATGGTGGTAGCGGGAATGTGGTGGTGGTTTTGCGGAAGCTCAATGGGATTGCGGAAATGCAATGATGGGTTTTGAGTACGCAATGCGGAAGTGGAGGGTAAGGTGGTGGACTATACACGGTGTCGGAGTTGAAGTCGCCGTCCCTAAGTAGCCGAAACACCTTAGGAGACACAACTCACAACACGAACGAATATGGGTTAAGTTGGGGTGGCGGAAGTGTATGGTGGGCAAGCCTATGCGGAAGTTATGGTGGTGGTTGATGAAGAAGCAACCGTCCCTAAGTAGCCTAAACACCTTAGGAGACTCGAATCACTACTCAAGCAACCGCCAATGCTATGGGAAACAAAATTGGTTAGGTTGCGGAAGTCGGTGGTGGTTATGCGGATAATATGGTGGAAGCCCTAGGCAAAGATGCCAAAATTCCAAAAATTTGATGAATTCAAATGGTGTTGGTGGTATTTTTGTTGGATGGGGGATCTCAATAGCTTCAAAACAAGCTAAAGAACGTCAAAATCGGACTCCGGATGAATTAGTTATGGTCAAAACGGTGAAACACCAAAGACTGAAATCCCAGGGGTCGGACATCCGGGGGTGGGGGCTGGATATCCGGGGGCTGATGTCCAGAACCATGCAGATTTTGTGCTCCAGGAGCCGGATGTCCGGCTTGGGGCCCGGATGTGATAGAGGCGAGGGTGTCCCGATCTTTCGATGAGATGATAGCTATCGTTTTTGGTGGAGTAGACTTTGACGATCCGACTACGAACGTGCGAGGACGTCGCGCCTTAGCAATCGCTAAACCAACTCCGAGAGGTTATTGACCACGCCGGGGCACAATCAACCTGACCACGAGGGTCTATCTCCTGCAAGCAAACGAAGAACAAGCAAGAAACTAAGATTTGCAATCTGGATATTGCGAATATAAGATGAAAGCTTTATTGATCAAGGTGGGGTTCCGTGACGTCTTGGTCTGGTCGTTGAACACAAACGAAGTACGCGAAGTTGCAGCTATGGCGAACTTTTAATCTAAACAAAACCCAAAGTCTAAACGGTGCCCTAAGGGCTGTATATATGGAGGAAGAGGAGGGGATTTCGTGGCCCTTGAAGGAGGGGTCCGAAACCAACCCTATCTCTTGTTTCCCCACACATACGGACTCTAAAAACAGCCTATACTCAAGTATTTCGAAATTACATGGGCCTGGCCCAATAATAAGGTGACGCAGCACCCATAATAGCCTCTGGACGAAATTTATGAAGTGACATCTTGTATATTTCGTCCAAGGCTTCCTGCACTCATTATGGTGGCTTCAAAGTCCTGAAATCATCACTTGTAACTCCGTTCTTGTTCCCCTTGTGCATGCCATCATCTCCATGCTTGAACTTGCTCCAAGGTTACTCTTTCTTGTCCAAGCTAGGCCCTTCATTTGTAAGCAAAACAAATGTATCCAATTTAGGCAGCATCATATTCTCATGAACTTTAGAATCATTACGAAGAAACGAAAGTACCTGATATTTTAATTGGCGTGCGCGAGCTCTAGTAATTGGTCCAGTATGTATAGAAGCAGGGGCTGTGGGTGTAACAATGGTATTGATGTCCTCATCGTCCTCCCCTTCTTGAAATGAAGTCGTCCTCGACGGAAGCTCATCTTCCTCACCCAAATAAGGCTTCAGATCTGCAATGTTAAAAGTGGGACTAACCCCAAAATCTGCAGGCAGCTCAAGTTTATATGCATTATCATTTATTTTCTCTAACACCTTAAAAGGACCATCAGCACGTGGCATTAGCTTTGATTTCCGCAAATCAGGAAATCTATCCTTACGCAAATGTAACCAAACAAGATCTCCAGGTGCAAACACAACATGTTTTCTACCCTTATCTCCAACAAGTTTATATTTAGCATTCATACGCTCAATGTTCTCCTTAGTTAACTCATGCATTTTTAAGATCAATTCAGCACGTTGTTTAGCATCAAAATTAACCTTCTCCGAAGATGGAAGAGGCAACAAATCAATTGGTGCACGAGGAAGGAAACCATACACAATTTCAAAAGGACACATCTTAGTAGTAGAATGCAATGAACGATTATAAGCAAATTCAATATGAGGCAAGCATTCTTCCCACATTTTCTTGTTATTCTTCAAAACAGCCCTAAGCATAGTAGACAATGTTCTATTGACTACTTCAGTTTGTCCATCAGTTTGGGGGTGACATGTAGTACTAAAAAGCAGTTTAGTCCCCAACTTAGCCCATAAACATCTCCAAAAGTGGCTAAGAAATTTAGTATCACGATCTGAAACAATAGTATTTGGCACACCATGCAAGCGTATAATTTCACGAAAGAACAAATCAGCAACATTAACAGCATCATCGCTTTTATGACATGGTATAAAGTGTGCCATTTTCGAGAACCTATCCACGACAACAAATATGCTATCCCTCACCTTCTTTGTTCGAGGTAAACCTAAAACAAAGTCCTCGAATGAAAATAACGCCTCTTTGCACACAAAAGCATAGCAAACAGAATTGCTGAAATCTAGATCATCAATATCAGATTTGGTGGCAAGTAAGCATGCACTTTTCAATTTAATTTCAGAAGCAACACTAGATGGTTTATTATTAGGCTTCATTTGTTGCTCAAATTCTTTTGCCACAATCTGATTTTCACTCTTATTTTTCTCCTGTTTTGCTTTACTAGCTCTATTAATATCATCTTTCAAAATAGAATCAGGAGTCATAGGAAGCAAAGTAATATGTTTATCCTTATGAACAAGAGTATACTGATTGTTTCTACCATGGTGTACAGAATTTTTATCAAATTGCCATGGTCTACCAAGTAATAATGAACATGCTTGCATGGGTACCACATCACAATCAACATAATCAGCATATGTAGAGATACTAAAATGCACACGAACAGTACGTGTTACCTTAACCTTGCCGCTGTTGTTGAACCATTGGATATAGTAAGGATGTGGATGTGGTCTTGATAGAGGCGAGGGTGTCCCGATCTTTCGATGAGATGATATCTATCGTTATTGGTGGAGTAGACTTTGACGATCCGACTACGAACGTGCGAGGACGTCGCGCCTTAGCAATCGCTAAACCAACTCCGAGAGGTTATTGACCACGCCGGAGCACAATCAACCTGACCCCGAGGGTCGATCTCCTGCAAGCAAACGAAGAACAAGCAAGAAACTAAGATTTGCAATCTGGATATTGCGAATATAAGATGAAAGCTTTATTGATCGAGGTGGGGTTCTGTGACGTCTTGGTCTGGTTGTTGAACACAAACGAAGTACGCGAAGTTGCAGCTATGGCAAACTTTTAATCTAAACAAAACCCAAAGTCTAAACGGTGCCCTAAGGGCTGTATATATGGAGGAGGAGGGGGGGATTTCGTGGCCCTTGAAGGAGGGGTCCAAAACCAACCCTATCTCTTGTTTCCCCACACATACGGACTCTAAAAATAGCCTATACTCAAGTATTTCGAAATTACATGGGCCTGGCCCAATAATAAGGTGACGCAGCACCTATAATAGCCTCTGGACGAAATTTATGAAGTGGCATCTTGTATATTTCGTCCAAGGCTTCCTGCACTCCTTATGGTGGCTTCAAAGTCCTGAAATCATCACTTGTAACTCCGTTCTTGTTCCCCTTGCGCATGCCATCATCTCCATGCTTGAACTTGCTCCAAGGTTCCTCTTTCTTGTCCAAGCTAGGCCCTTCATTTGTAAGCAAAACAAATGTATCCAATTTAGGCAGCATCATATTCTCATGAACATTAGAATCATTACCAAGAAACGAAAGTACCTGATAATTTAATTGGCGTGCGCGAGCTCTAGTAATTGGTCCAGTATGTATAGCAGCAGGGGCTGTGGGTGTAACAATGGTATTGATGTCCTCATCACCTTTACTCCAACTTCCTGATTTTAATAAGACTTTTGAGCTTGAATGCGATGCTAGTGGAATTGGATTAGGAGGTGTTTTATTACAAGAAGGCAAACCTGTTGCATACTTTTCTGAAAAATTGAGTGGGCCTAGTCTGAACTATTCTACTTATGATAAAGAATTATATGCTCTTGTTCGGACCTTAGAAACATGGCAACATTATTTATGGCCCAAAGAATTTGTTATACATTCTGATCATGAATCTTTGAAACACATTAAAAGTCAAGCAAAACTGAACCGTAGACATGCTAAATGGGTTGAATTTATTGAGACTTTCCCTTATGTCATTAAACACAAGAAGGGTAAAGAAAATGTTATTGCTGATGCATTGTCTCGTCGTTATACTATGCTTTCACAACTTGACTTTAAAATATTTGGTTTGGAGACCATCAAAGATCAATATGTGCATGATGCTGAATTTAAAGATGTATTGTAGAATTGTAAGGAAGGGAGAACATGGAACAAGTTCGTCGTTAACGATGGATTTGTGTTTCGTGCTAACAAGCTATGCTGATGAGGACATCAATACCATTGTTACACCCACAGCCCCTGCTGCTATACATACTGGACCAATTACTAGAGCTCGCGCACGCCAATTAAATTATCAGGTACTTTCGTTTCTTGGTAATGATTCTAATGTTCATGAGAATATGATGCTGCCTAAATTGGATACATTTGTTTTGCTTACAAATGAAGGGCCTAGCTTGGACAAGAAAGAGGAACCTTGGAGCAAGTTCAAGCATGGAGATGATGGCATGCGCAAGGGGAACAAGAACGGAGTTACAAGTGATGATTTCAGGACTTTGAAGCCACCATAAGGAGTGCAGGAAGCCTTGGACGAAATATACAAGATGCCACTTCATAAATTTCGTCCAGAGGCTATTATAGGTGCTGCGTCACCTTATTATTGGGCCAGGCCCATGTAATTTCGAAATACTTGAGTATAGGCTATTTTTAGAGTCCGTATGTGTGGGGAAACAAGAGATAGGGTTGGTTTTGGACCCCTCCTTCAAGGGCCACGAAATCCCCCCCTCCTCCTCCATATATACAGCCCTTAGGGCACCGTTTAGACTTTGGGTTTTGTTTAGATTAAAAGTTTGCCATAGCTGCAACTTCGCGTACTTCGTTTGTGTTCAACAACCAGACCAAGACGTCACAGAACCCCACCTCGATCAATAAAGCTTTCATCTTATATTCGCAATATCCAGATTGCAAATCTTAGTTTCTTGCTTGTTCTTCGTTTGCTTGCAGGAGATCGACCCTCGGGGTCAGGTTGATTGTGCTCCGGCGTGGTCAATAACCTCTCGGAGTTGGTTTAGCGATTGCTAAGGCGCGACGTCCTCGCACGTTCGTAGTCGGATCGTCAAAGTCTACTCCACCAATAACGATAGATATCATCTCATCGAAAGATCGGGACACCCTCGCCTCTATCAAGACCACATCCACATCCTTACTATATCCAATGGTTCAACAACAGCGGCAAGGTTAAGGTAACACGTACTGTTCGTGTGCATTTTAGTATCTCTACATATGCTGATTATGTTGATTGTGATGTGGTACCCATGCAAGCATGTTCATTATTACTTGGTAGACCATGGCAATTTGATAAAAATTCTGTACACCATGGTAGAAACAATCAGTATACTCTTGTTCATAAGGATAAACATATTACTTTGCTTCCTATGACTCCTGATTCTATTTTGAAAGATGATATTAATAGAGCTAGTAAAGCAAAACAGGAGAAAAATAAGAGTGAAAATCAGATTGTGGCAAAAGAATTTGAGCAACAAATGAAGCCTAATAATAAACCATCTAGTGTTGCTTCTGAAATTAAATTGAAAAGTGCATGCTTACTTGCCACCAAATCTGATATTGATGATCTAGATTTCAGCAATTCTGTTTGCTATGCTTTTGTGTGCAAAGAGGCGTTATTTTCATTCGAGGACGTGCCTTCCTCTTTGCCTCCTGCGGTCACTAACATTTTGCAGGAGTTTGCTGACGTCTTTCCACAAGACGTGCCACCGGGATTACCACCTATTCGCGGGATTGAGCATCAGATTGACTTAATTCCCGGTGCTTCGTTGCCAAACCATGCGCCATACCGTAACAATCCAGAGGAGACGAAGGAGATTATGCGTCAAGTACAGGAGTTGCTCGACAAAGGTTATATACGCGAATCCCTTAGTCCTTGTGCTGTTCCTATTATTCTAGTGCCGAAAAAGGATGGTACATCGCGTATGTGTGTTGATTGTAGAGGCATTAATAATATTACTATTCGTTATCGTCATCCTATTCCTAGACTAGATGATATGCTTGATGAATTGAGTGGCTCTACAATATTCTCCAAAGTTGATTTGCGTAGTGGATACCATCAAATTCGTATGAAATTGGGGGATGAATGGAAAACAGCATTTAAAACAAAGTTTGGATTATATGAGTGGTTAGTCATGCCTTTTGGGTTAACTAATGCACCTAGTACTTTCATGAGATTAATGAACGAAGTTTTACGTGCTTTCATTGGACGATTTGTGGTAGTTTACTTTGATGATATATTGATTTATAGCAGATCTTTGGAGGAACATTTGGAACATTTACGTGCTGTTTTTATTGCTCTACGTGATGCACGTTTGTTTGGTAACCTTGGGAAGTGCACCTTTTGCACCGACCGAGTATCTTTTCTTGGCTATGTTGTTACTCCGCAGGGAATTGAAGTTGATAAAGCCAAGATTGAAGCTATTGAGAGTTGGTCGCAGCCCAAAACGGTCACACAAGTGAGGAGTTTCCTTGGCCTCGCTGGTTTCTATAGGCGTTTTGTGAGAGATTTCAGTACCATTGCTGCACCGCTCAACGAGCTTACAAAGAAGGATGTGCCTTTTGTTTGGGGTACCGCACAGGAAGAAGCCTTCACGGTGTTGAAAGATAAGTTAACACATGCTCCTTTACTCCAACTTCCTGATTTTAATAAGACTTTTGAGCTTGAATGTGATGCTAGTGGAATTGGATTAGGAGGTGTGTTATTACAAGATGGCAAACCTGTTGCATACTTTTCTGAAAAATTGAGTGGGCCTAGTCTGAATTACTCTACTTATGATAAGGAATTATATGCTCTTGTTCGGACTTTGGAAACATGGCAACATTATTTATGGCCCAAAGAATTTGTTATTCATTCTGATCATGAATCTTTGAAACATATTAGAAGTCAAGCCAAACTGAACCGTAGACATGCTAAATGGGTTGAATTCATTGAGACTTTCCCTTATGTCATTAAACACAAGAAGGGTAAAGAAAATGTTATTGCTGATGCATTGTCTCGTCGTTATACTATGCTTTCACAACTTGACTTTAAAATATTTGGTTTGGAGACCATCAAAGATCAATATGTGCATGATGCTGAATTTAAAGATGTATTGCAGAATTGTAAAGAAGGGAGAACATGGAACAAGTTCGTCGTTAATGATGGATTTGTGTTTCGTGCTAACAAGCTATGCATTCCAGCTAGCTCCGTTCGTCTTTTGTTGTTGCAGGAGGCGCATGGAGGAGGATTAATGGGACACTTTGGCATAAAGAAGACGGAGGATGTACTTGCTACACATTTCTTTTGGCCAAAGATGAGACGGGATGTTGAGCGCTTTGTTGCTCGCTGCACTACATGTCAAAAAGCTAAGTCACGACTCAATCCTCATGGTTTATATATGCCGTTACCTGTACCTAGTGTTCCATGGGAGGATATATCTATGGACTTTGTTTTGGGTTTACCTCGAACAAAGAAGGGGAGGGATAGCATATTTGTTGTCGTGGATAGGTTCTCGAAAATGGCACACTTTATACCATGTCATAAAAGCGATGATGCTGCTAATGTTGCTGATTTGTTCTTTCGTGAAATTATTCGCTTGCATGGTGTGCCAAATACTATTGTTTCAGATCGTGATACCAAATTTCTTAGCCACTTTTGGAGATGTTTATGGGCTAAGTTGGGGACTAAACTGCTTTTTAGTACTACTTGTCACCCCCAAACTGATGGACAAACTGAAGTAGTCAATAGAACTTTGTCTACTATGCTTAGGGCGGTTTTGAAGAATAACAAGAAAATGTGGGAAGAATGCTTGCCTCATATTGAATTTGTTTATAATCGTTCGTTGCATTCTACTACTAAGAAGTGCCCTTTTGAAATTGTATATGGTTTCCTACCTCGTGCACCTATTGATTTGTTGCCTATTCCATCTTCGGAGAAGGTTAATTTTGATGCTAAACAACGTGCTGAATTGATCTTAAAAATGCATGAGTTAACTAAGGAGAACATTGAGCGTATGAATGCTAAATATAAACTTGCTGGAGATAAGGGTAGAAAACATGTTGTGTTTGCACCTGGAGATCTTGTTTGGTTACATTTGCGTAAGGATAGATTTCCTGATTTGCGCAAATCAAAGCTAATGCCACGTGCTGATGGTCCTTTTAAGGTGTTAGAGAAAATAAATGATAACGCATATAAACTTGAGCTGCCTACAGATTTTGGGGTTAGTCCCACTTTTAACATTGCAGATTTGAAGCCTTATTTGGGTGAGGAAGATGAGCTTCCGTCGAGGACGACTTCATTTCAAGAAGGGGAGGATGATGAGGACATCAATACCATTGTTACACCCACAACCCCTGCTGCTATACATACTGGACCAATTACTAGAGCTCGCGCACGCCAATTAAATTATCAGGTACTTTCGTTTCTTGGTAATGATTCTAATGTTCATGAGAATATGATGCTGCCTAAATTGGATACATTTGTTTTGCTTACAAATAAAGGGCCTAGCTTGGACAAGAAAGAGGAACCTTGGAGCAAGTTCAAGCATGGAGATGATGGCATGCGCAAGGGGAACAAGAACGGAGTTACAAGTGATGATTTCAGGACTTTGAAGCCACCATAAGGAGTGCAGGAAGCCTTGGACGAAATATACAAGATGCCACTTCATAAATTTCGTCCAGAGGCTATTATAGGTGCTGCGTCACCTTATTATTGGGCCAGACCCATGTAATTTCGAAATACTTGAGTATAGGCTATTTTTAGAGTCCGTATGTGTGGGGAAACAAGAGATAGGGTTGGTTTCGGACCCCTCCTTCAAGGGCCACGAAATCCCCCCCTCTTCCTCCATATATACAGCCCTTAGGGCACCGTTTAGACTTTGGGTTTTGTTTAGATTAAAAGTTCGCCATAGCTGCAACTTCGCGTACTTCGTTTGTGTTCAACAACCAGACCAAGACGTCACAGAACCCCACCTCGATCAATAAAGCTTTCATCTTATATTCGCAATATCCAGATTGCAAATCTTAGTTTCTTGCTTGTTCTTCGTTTGCTTGCAGGAGATAGACCCTCGGGGTCAGGTTGATTGTGCTCCGACGTGGTCAATAACCTCTCGGAGTTGGTTTAGCGATTGCTAAGGCGCGACGTCCTCGCACGTTCGTAGTCGGATCGTCAAAGTCTACTCCACCAAAAACGATAGACATCATCTCATCGAAAGATCGGGACACCCTCGCCTCTATCACTTGGGAGGATATATCTATGGACTTTGTTTTAGGTTTACCTCGAACAAAGAAGGGGAGGGATAGCATATTTGTTGTCGTGGATAGGTTCTCGAAAATGGCACACTTTATACCATGTCATAAAAGCGATGATGCTGTTAATGTTGCTGATTTGTTCTTTCGTGAAATTATACGCTTGCATGGTGTGCCAAATACTATTGTTTCAGATCGTGATACTAAATTTCTTAGCCACTTTTGGAGATGTTTATGGGCTAAGTTGGGGACTAAACTGCTTTTTAGTACTACATGTCACCCCCAAACTGATGGACAAACTGAAGTAGTCAATAGAACATTGTCTACTATGCTTAGGGCTGTTTTGCAGAATAACAAGAAAATGTGGGAAGAATGCTTGCCTCATATTCAATTTGCTTATAATCGTTCATTGCATTCTATTACTAAGATGTGTCCTTTTGAAATTGTGTATGGTTTCCTTCCTCGTGCACCAATTGATTTGTTGCCTCTTCCATCTTCGGAGAAGTTTAATTTTGATGCTAAACAACGTGCTGAATTGATCTTAAAAATGCATGAGTTAACTAAGGAGAACATTGCGCGTATGAATGCTCAATATAAACTTGCTGGAGATAAGGGTAGAAAACATGTTGTGTTTGCACCTGGAGATCTTGTTTGGTTACATTTGCGTAAGGATAGATTTCCTGATTTGCGCAAATCAAAGCTAATGCCACGTGCTGATGGTCCTTTTAAGGTGTTAGAGAAAATAAATGATAATGCATATAAACTTGAGCTGCCTACAGATTTTGGGGTTAGTCCCACTTTTAACATTGCAGATTTGAAGCCTTATTTGGGTGAGGAAGATGAGCTTCCGTCGAGGACGACTTCATTTCAAGAAGGGGAGGATGATGAGGACATCAATACCGTTGTTACACCCACAACCCCTGCTGCTATACATACAGGACAAATTACTAGAGCTCGCGCACGCCAATTGAATTCCCACGTACTTTTGTTTCTTGGTAACGATTCTAATTGTCATGAGAATATGATGCTACCTAAATTGGGATACATTTGTTTGGCTTACAAATGAAGGGCCTAGCTTGGGCAAGAAAGATGAACCTTGGAGCAAGTTCAAGCATGGAGATGATGGCATGCACAAGGGGAACAAGAACGGAGTTACAAGTGATGATTTCAGGACTTTGAAGCCACCATAATGAGTGCATGAAGCCTTGGACGAAATATACAAGATCCCACTTCATAAATTTCGTCCAGAGGCTATTATAGGTGCTGCGTCACCTTATTATTTGGCCAAGCCCATGTAATTTCAATATACTTGAGTATAGGCTGTTTTTAGAGTCCGTATGTGTGGGGAAACAAGAGATAGGGTTTGTTTCGGACCCCTCCTTCAAGGGCCACGAAATTCCCCTCTCTTCCTCCATATATACAGCCCTTAGGGCACCGTTTAGACTTTGTGTTTAGTTTAGATTAAAAGTTCGCCATAGCTGCAACTTCGCGTACTTCGTTTGTGTTCAACGACCTGATGAGGACATCAATACCATTGTCACACCTACAGCCCCTGCTGCTATACATACTGGACCAATTACTAGATCTCGCGCACGCCAATTAAATTATCAGGTAGTTTCCTTTCTTGGTAATGATTCTAATGTTCATGAGAATATGATGCTGCCTAAATTGGATACATTTGTTTTGCTTACGAATGAAGGGCCTAGCTTGGAGAAGAAAGAGGAACCTTGGAGCAAGTTCAAGCATGGAGATGATGGCATGCGCAAGGGGAACAAGAACGGAGTTACAAGTGATGATTTCAGGACTTTGAAGCCACCATAATGAGTGCAGGAAGCCTTGGACGAAATATACAAGATGCCACTTCATAAATTTCGTCCAGAGGCTATCATAGGTGCTGCGTCACCTTATTATTGGGCCAGGCCCATGTAATTTTGAAATACTTGAGTATAGGCTGTTTTTAGAGTCCGTATGTGTGGGGAAACAAGAGATAGGGTTGGTTTCGGACCCCTCCTTCAAGGGCCACGAAATCCCCCCCTCTTCCTCCATATATACAGCCCTTAGGGCACCGTTTAGACTTTGGGTTTTGTTTAGATTAAAAGTTCGCCATAGCTGCAACTTCGCGTACTTCGTTTGTGTTCAACGACCAAACCAAGACGTCACAGAACCCCACCATCATTAATAAAGCTTCCCTCTTATATTCGCAATATCCATTTTGCAATCTCAGTTTCTTGCTTGTTCTTCGTTTGCTCGCAGGAAACAGACCCTCGTGGTCAGGTTGATCGTGCTCCGGCGTGGTCAATAACCCCTTGGAAGTTGGTATAGCGATTGCTAAGGTGCGACGTCTCGCACGTTCGTAGTCGGATCGTCAAGGTCGACTCCCACAGAAAACGATAGCCACCATCTCATCGAAACATCGGGACACCTTCGCCTCTATCAAATAGTAATATTATTAATGCCTCTACAATCAACACACATACGCGACGTACCATCCTTTTTTGGCACTAGTATAATAGGAACAGCACAAGGACTAAGAGATTCGCGTATATAACCTTTGTCTAGCAGTTCCTGTACTTGACGCATAATCTCCTTCGTCTCCTCTTGATTGGTACGGTATGGCGCACGGTTTGGCAAGGAAGCACCGGGAATTAAGTCAATCTGATGCTCAATCCCGCGAATAGGTGGTAACCCCGGTGGCACATCTTGTGGAAAGACGTCAGCGAACTCCTGCAAAATGTTAGTGACAGCAGGAGGCAAAGAGGAAGGCACGTCCTCGAATGAAAATAATGCCTCTTTGCACACAAAAGCATAGCAAACAGATTTGCTTAAATCTAGCTCATCAATATCAGATTTGGTGGCAAGTAAACACGCATTTTTCAATTTAATTTCAGAAGCAACACTAGATGTTTTATTATTAGGCTTCATTTGTTGCTCAAATTCTTTTGCCACAATCTGATTTTCACTCTTATTTTTCTCCTGTTTTGCTTTACTAGCTCTATTAATATCATCTTTCAAAATAGAATCAGGAGTCATAGGAAGCAAAGTAATATGTTTATCCTTATGAACAAGAGTATACTGATTGTTTCTACCATGGTGTACAGAATTTTTATCAAATTGCCATGGTCTACCAAGTAATAAGGAACATGCTTGCATGGGTACCACATCACAATCAACATAATCAGCATATGTAGAGATACTAAAATGCACACGAACAGTACGTGTTACCTTAACCTTGGCGCTGTTGTTGAACCATTGGATATAGTAAGGATGTGGATGTGGTCTTGTGGTGAGAGATAGCTTCTCCACCATCTCCATGCTAGCCAAGTTGTTGCAGCTCCCTCCATCTATGATGACGCGAACAGAACGTTCCTTCACAACTCCCTTTGTATGGAACAAATTATGCCTCTGATTTTGCTCAGCTTGTGTGACCTGCACACTCAAAACACGTTGAGCAACTAAACATTCATACCTGTCAGCGTCTTCAGGAGCCATGTATTGCGTCTCATGATCAGAATCATCTCCACCGTGTTCTTCACTTGTAATAAGAGCCAAAGTCTCCTCATCATAGTCACTGGCGGACTCATACCCACCATCCTCAGTAGCAATCATAACACGCGGAGATTGGCATTCTCTCGCATAATGACCTCTTCCCTTACAACGACGACAAATAATATCATGTGTGTGCCCTGTTGATGCCATAGATGAAGAAGAGCTCTGGGCAGGCCCAGAAGGTGTACTCTTGGCAGATGGTGGTGGTGGTGCCTGTTTTCTTATATCTCGGTTGGAATTGGCGGCTGAAGTCAGTGGTGCCGCAGTTGGACGTGTGGGAGGAGAGGAGGCACGCGGTGTCCATGATGAAGATCGACCTGCAGAAAAATTAGTTCGCGCCAATGCCTGTCGATCCTGCACTTCACGTTCAGCTTTACAAGCAAGATGGAATAAACGAGTGATATTATTATACTCCTTATACTCTAGAATGGTCTGAATCTCTCTATTTAATCCACCCATGAAACGTGCAAGCATAGCTTCATTCTCCTCAACAATACCACATCTAATCATGCCAGTTTGTAATTCCTGATAATATTCTTCTACAGAATTTTTTCCTTGTCTTAAGCGCTGCAATTTTTGAAGTAATTCACGTTGATAATATGGTGGAACCCAACGAGTACGCATAGCAGTTTTCAAAGCAGCCCACGTAGCTGGAATAGGATATAATCTACAATGTTCAGACCACCATACACATGCAAAACTAGTGAAAGCACAAACAGCAGCAGCAACACGTCGTTCCTCGGGATATTGTAAACATGTAAAACGTTGTTCAGTTTCTAACTCCCAAGTAAGATATATATCAGGAACATATCTTCCCTCGAATGGTGGAATATTCAATTTTAATTTCGGAAGATGGTCATGATCTCATACCTGAAGTGGTGGTGCAGGCCTACCATTGCGATTATTTGCATGTGGACGACCTGGTGCTGGTGGTTGCACGTAGTTATGATTTTGATCAACCTCATCCTCATAATCGCCCGCGTAATCATCCTCCTCCTCGGCACCAGCAGCAGCAGGAGCAGGAGCCAAAGAAGCATCAACAGTAGGTACAGCAGCACCAGAAGTTTGGCCATCCTCAAGAGGAACACGCTTCGCTCGTCCGAACTGATTTGGAAGGGGGCATTGTTGTTGTCGTTGCAGAGGTGCGACAGGTGCAGCCGGTGGTGGTTGGGGAAGACGCGTGAGCAATTCATTAAACTTGTTATCCAGCTTTGTCTCGAACGACTTCTCCATGCCATCTATCTTCTCCATGGCCTCTTCAAATCTGTTTAGCACATCTCCCACCTGGCCACTCATCATTTGCTGAATTTTATCATGCAACTCCTTGTTCGTCATGTTCTCCCAGTCAATCTCGTCGGCTTGTGATCCTGCCATGGTTAGCAGCAATAGAAACACACAAGAATATGATCCTACAGACTACTAGAAAGTGGTGGTGGTGTGGTGTGGTGTCACAAATCCGTCAAGCAAATCTCAAATTCTTACCAGTTCTTACCCAGCAGCAGGTGGTGATCGGCAACCTTTGTAGTCAAAACTCTCAGAGCTTGGACAGAGCGATTGCCAGGTGGTGTCAAACGCACGATGTAGATGTATGTGGAGCTGGGAAGGCTTATGATATGGTAGCAAAAAGGGTCAGCAATAATCAATTCAGAGATGCAATGTTGAATAAACTCTCAACGACGGTACTGTGCTGGTCCTAGGCTAGACCGTGCTAGAGACGTGAGCCTAGAACACTAACAAAAATCACGGCGCTGCACGTAAACAAGGGAGGAGCACACTCTGAATTTTTTTTCTTTTTTTTTTTACACTTTTTTTTTCCTCTTTTTTTTTTTGCTCCGCAACAATTTTTTTTTAAAAAAGTCTACAAATGGTCTAAAAACTGCCTAGCCAGAATTTTCCAGACTTAGTTTTTTTTTTTGAAACTGGAACTATTTTTCTTCTGCGGGTAGCACGAAAATTGGGGAATCCGACTTGTTCACGACTCGTAGTATCGCGTGATCTGGAACTCTAAAATAAAGGAATAAATACTGGACTCGGACTAGGACTGGTGGCAGAGATGAATATGGTGGAACTCGGACTGGTGATGGTATATGACGGTAGTATATGTTGGCTCGGATTGGTGGTGGTATATGGACTCGGATCGGTGGTGGTATATGGACTCGGATCGGTGGTGGTATATGGACTCAGAGAAATAGCAGATAAGCTGTGGTGGTATATGGTAGGGGCGATGATGATGGTGCGGCGGCGGCGTGACAACTTGTGAACAGAACTCGAAACTCTAAAGAACTAGACGCTAAGACCAGCAACATGACACGACGATGCAACCGCAAATTCAACAAAGCAAAAACCCTAAAAAGATTATGCAAAGGCTCAGATTGGTTCGGATATGATGAACTAACCCTAAAATTTTTTTTTTTGGCTTTTTCCTGGACTGTAGGTATGAAGAACAGACTCGATCTAAACTACGAAAAACTGTAAATCTCACCGAGCAACCTGGGAATCTGATACCACTTGATAGAGGCGAGGGTGTCCCGATCTTTCGATGAGATGATAGCTATCGTTTTTGGTGGAGTAGACTTTGACGATCCGACTACGAACGTGCGAGGACGTCGCGCCTTAGCAATCGCTAAACCAACTCCGAGAGGTTATTGACCACGCCGGAGCACAATCAACCTGACCACGAGGGTCTATCTCCTGCAAGCAAACGAAGAACAAGCAAGAAACTAAGATTTGCAATCTGGATATTGCGAATATAAGAAGAAAGCTTTATTGATCAAGGTGGGGTTCTATGACGTCTTGGTCTGGTCGTTGAACACAAACGAAGTACGCGAAGTTGCAGCTATGGCGAACTTTTAATCTAAACAAAACCCAAAGTCTAAACGGTGCCCTAAGGGCTGTATATATGGAGGAAGAGGAGGGGATTTCGTGGCCCTTGAAGGAGGGGTCCGAAACCAACCCTATCTCTTGTTTCCCCACACATACGGACTCTAAAAACAGCCTATACTCAAGTATTTCGAAATTACATGGGCCTGGCCCAATAATAAGGTGACGCAGCACCTATAATAGCCTCTGGACGAAATTTATGAAGTGACATCTTGTATATTTCGTCCATGGCTTCCTGCACTCATTATGGTGGCTTCAAAGTCCTGAAATCATCACTTGTAACTCCGTTCTTGTTCCCCTTGTGCATGCCATCATCTCCATGCTTGAACTTGCTCCAAGGTTCCTCTTTCTTGTCCAAGCTAGGCCCTTCATTTGTAAGCAAAACAAATGTATCCAATTTAGGCAGCATCATATTCTCATGAACTTTAGAATCATTACCAAGAAACGAAAGTACCTGATATTTTAATTGGTGTGCGCGAGCTCTAGTAATTGGTCCAGTATGTATAGAAGCAGGGGCTGTGGGTGTAACAATGGTATTGATGTCCTCATCACTATGCCTATTATTTGCTCACATGACATGATTGCCATGATTTCCCCTAGTGTGTTGCATCTTCGCTCCACTAGTTTGCACGACAAGATTGATATGCTTTCTTATGTTGCATCACCCATGATTCATACTTGCTCATTCCATGCGGTTGATGACAACCATCTACATGCTTTGCACATGATTGTTATTGCTTCTTGTCATATATCTCCATATGTTGCCTCCCTCATGCAAGATGATTTTCCAAATGTATTGAGTGCAACAATGATTTTAGTCTTGCTAATGAGATTGCCCCCATAGCATTCTCGCATATCTTTGGAGATTTTGACATATTCCTTGTGAAGCATGCTTGTCTTACCTCTTTGCACCATATACCTAGTGCCATGAATATCGCCATTGTTGCATTATATTATTCATGCACTTGTGCTTCTAATGGTTATGTGCAAGAGAAGAGAACCATCATGATGGATGATGTGTTTATCTACCATGCACATACGTTCTTTGTTTTGTTGTGTGCATGTGTAGGATACTTGGACTTTGTGTCAACTTCCACGTCACGTGAGTTGACAATCCGAGCTCTTGAGAGCGAACCACCTTCTACCACGATGATTCTACATCGCACTTGCTTGTGTTTCGGCATTGTGAAGGATGCACAAGGACATGCTTTCAAGGTGATATCCTTCTCTTTTGAGAATCCCCAAACCATGAGCATGGATATTATGGATCATACTACTTGTGTTGCTTGCACCATGAGACTTATTGGCCATCTCGGACCATTTGATTGCACACATGTTAGAGATCATGCTTCGACTTGCCATTTTCCCCGTTCCATGCATCATGATATATATGCCTTGTGTGTTGCATCCGACTTGTGGATTACTTGCTCCTATCATATGATTGGTTGCAAAAATGTCATTTATTCAAATATGCCATGTCCCATTGCTTGTCACATGATTGACTTGATTGCCTCACACATGATGAATAATTGCTCTTTCTATTGTGTTGAGTGCAACACTATATTCACTACACCCCATGCACGTTATGCTTGGATTGTCTTGCACTTGTCCCATGTGTTTAGACATCTCATCTTCTTTGGTGTTGTGAATGATTCTTATGCCTACCATAGACCTTTCATTGAGCAATTTGTGAATGCTTGCTATGACCTCGAGGTAGAAGTTATTTCTCTTGACACACATATTTGCATCACTACCTCACAATTGCATACTTGTCCCCATGATATCTTTGCTTGTGCTCGATTGATATGCTTACATGCCATGTCACAATCCTTTGTCACACCATATGCTTTGCATGATGACAACACTTGTTTGGTGAATCACCTCTTGAATGCTTGGTTTTGCACTAACGCTAACCACATTTGTTTTTCCAAGTGTTTGTTGTCCTTGCTCCTTTTGCAGGAATCACTAGACGGTGCGACATTGTGATAGAGGCGAGGGTGTCCCGATCTTTCGATGAGATGATGTCTATCGTTTTTGGTGGAGTAGACTTTGACGATCCGACTAAGAACGTGCGAGGACGTCGCGCCTTAGCAATCGCTAAACCAACTCCGAGAGGTTATTGACCACGCCGGAGCACAATCAACCTGACCCCGAGGGTCTATCTCCTGCAAGCAAACGAAGAACAAGCCTAAGATTTGCAATCTAGATATTGCGAATATAAGATGAAAGCTTTATTGATCGAGGTGGGGTTCTGTGACGTCTTGGTCTGGTTGTTGAACACAAACGAAGTACGCGAAGTTGCAGCTATGGCGAACTTTTAATCTAAACAAAACCCAAAGTCTAAACGGTGCCCTAAGGGCTGTATATATGGAGGAAGAGGGGGGGATTTCGTGGCCCTTGAAGGAGGGGTCCGAAACCAACCCTATCTCTTGTTTCCCCACACATACGGACTCTAAAAATAGCCTATACTCAAGTATTTCGAAATTACATGGGCCTGGCCCAATAATAAGGTGACGCAGCACCTATAATAGCCTCTGGACGAAATTTATGAAGTGGCATCTTGTATATTTCGTCCAAGGCTTCCTGCACTCCTTATGGTGGCTTCAAAGTCCTGAAATCATCACTTGTAACTCCGTTCTTGTTCCCCTTGCGCATGCCATCATCTCCATGCTTGAACTTGCTCCAAGGTTCCTCTTTCTTGTCCAAGCTAGGCCCTTCATTTCTAAGCAAAACAAATGTATCCAATTTAGGCAGCATCATATTCTCATGAACATTAGAATCATTACCAAGAAACGAAAGTACCTGATAATTTAATTAGCGTGCGCGAGCTCTAGTAATTGGTCCAGTATGTATAGCAGCAGGGGCTGTGGGTGTAACAATGGTATTGATGTCCTCATCAATGGCAATTTGATAAAAATTCTGTACACCATGGTAGAAACAATCAGTATACTCTTGTTCATAAGGATAAACATATTACTTTGCTTCCTATGACTCCTGATTCTATTTTGAAAGATGATATTAATAGAGCTAGTAAAGCAAAGCAGGAGAAAAATAAGAGTGAAAATCAGATTGTGGCAAAAGAATTTGAGCAACAAATGAAGCCTAATAATAAACCATCTAGTGTTGCTTCTGAAATTAAATTGAAAAGTGCATGCTTACTTGCCACCAAATCTGATATTGATGAGCTAGATTTCAGCAATTCTGTTTGCTATGCTTTTGTGTGCAAAGAGGCGTTATTTTCATTCGAGGACGTGCCTTCCTCTTTGCCTCCTGCGGTCACTAACATTTTGCAGGAGTTCGCTGACGTCTTTCCACAAGACGTGCCACCGGGATTACCACCTATTCGCGGGATTGAGCATCAGATTGACTTAATTGCCGGTGCTTCGTTGCCAAACCGTGCGCCATACCGTACCAATCCAGAGGAGACGAAGGAGATTATGCGTCAAGTACAGGAGCTGCTCGACAAAGGTTATATACGCGAATCTCTTAGTCCTTGTGCTGTTCCTATTATACTAGTGCCAAAAAAGGATGGTACGTCGCGTATGTGTGTTGATTGTAGAGGCATTAATAATATTACTATTCGTTATCGTCATCCTATTCCTAGGCTAGATGATATGCTTGATGAATTGAGTGGCTCTACAATATTCTCCAAAGTTGATTTGCGTAGTGGATACCATCAAATTCGTATGAAATTGGGAGATGAATGGAAAACAGCATTTAAAACTAAGTTCGGTTGATATGAGTGGTTAGTCATGCCTTTTGGGTTAACTAATGCACCTAGTACTTTCATGAGATTAATGAACGAAGTTTTACGTGCTTTCATTGGACGATTTGTGGTAGTTTACTTTGATGATATATTGATTTATAGCAGATCTTTGGAGGAACATTTGGAACATTTACGTGTTGTTTTTATTGCTCTACGTGATGCACGTTTGTTTGGTAACCTTGGGAAGTGCACCTTTTGCACCGACCGAGTATCTTTTCTTGGCTATGTTGTTACTCCACAGGGAATTGAAGTTGATAAAGCCAAGATTGAAGCTATTGAGAGTTGGCCGCAGCCCAAAACGGTCACACAAGTGAGGAGTTTCCTTGGCCACGCTGGTTTCTATAGGCGTTTTGTGAGAGATTTCAGTTCCATTGCTGCACCTCTCAACGAGCTTACAAAGAAGGATGTGCCTTTTGTTTGGGGTACCGCACAGGAAGAAGCCTTCACGGTGTTGAAAGTTAAGTTAACACATGCTCCTTTACTCCAACTTCCTGATTTTAATAAGACTTTTGAGCTTGAATGTGATGCTAGTGGAATTGGATTAGGAGGTGTGTTATTACAAGATGGCAAACCTGTTGCATACTTTTCTGAAAAATTGAGTGGGCCTAGTCTGAATTACTCTACTTATGATAAGGAATTATATGCTCTTGTTCGGACTTTGGAAACATGGCAACATTATTTATGGCCCAAAGAATTTGTTATTCATTCTGATCATGAATCTTTGAAACATATTAAAAGTCAAGCCAAACTGAACCGTAGACATGCTAAATGGGTTGAATTCATTGAGACTTTCCCTTATGTCATTAAACACAAGAAGGGTAAAGAAAATGTTATTGCTGATGCATTGTCTCGTCGTTATACTATGCTTTCACAACTTGACTTTAAAATATTTGGTTTGGAGACCATCAAAGATCAATATGTGCATGATGCTGAATTTAAACATGTATTGCAGAATTGTAAAGAAGGGAGAACATGGAACAAGTTCGTCGTTAACGATGGATTTGTGTTTCGTGCTAACAATCTATGCATTCCAGCTAGCTCCGTTCGTCTTTTGTTGTTGCAGGAGGCGCATGGAGAAGGATTAATGGGACACTTTGGCGTCAAGAAGACGGAGGATGTACTTGCTACACATTTCTTTTGGCCAAAGATGAGACGGGATGTTGAGCGCTTTGTTGCTCGCTGCACTACATGTCAAAAAGCTAAGTCACGACTCAATCCTCATGGTTTATATATGCCGTTGCCTGTACCTAGTGTTCCATGGGAGGATATATCTATGGACTTTGTTTTGGGTTTACCTCGAACTAAGAAGGGAAGGGATAGCATATTTGTTGTCGTGGATAGGTTCTCGAAAATGGCACACTTTATACCATGTCATAAAAGCGATGATGCTGCTAATGTTGCTGATTTGTTCTTTCGTGAAATTATTCGCTTGCATGGTGTGCCAAATACTATTGTTTCAGATCGTGATACCAAATTTCTTAGCCACTTTTGGAGATGTTTATGGGCTAAGTTGGGGACTAAACTGCTTTTTAGTACTACTTGTCACCCCCAAACTGATGGACAAATTGAAGTAGTCAATAGAACTTTGTCTACTATGCTTAGGGCTGTTTTGAAGAATAACACGAAAATGTGGGAAGAATGCTTGCCTCATATTGAATTTGCTTATAATCGTTCGTTGCATTCTACTACTAAGATGTGCCCTTTTGAAATTGTATATGGTTTCCTACCTCGTGCACCTATTGATTTGTTGCCTCTTCCATCTTCGGAGAAGGTTAATTTTGATGCTAAACAACGTGCTGAATTGATCTTAAAAATGCATGAGTTAACTAAGGAGAACATTGAGCGTATGAATGCTAAATATAAACTTGCTGGAGATAAGGGTAGAAAACATGTTGTGTTTGCACCTGGAGATCTTGTTTGGTTACATTTGCGTAAGGATAGATTTCCTGATTTGCGCAAATCAAAGCTAATGCCACGTGCTGATGGTCCTTTTAAGGTGTTAGAGAAAATAAATGATAACGCATATAAACTTGAGCTGCCTGCAGATTTTGGGGTTAGTCCCACTTTTAACATTGCAGATTTGAAGCCTTATTTGGGTGAGGAAGATGAGCTTCCGTCGAGGACGACTTCATTTTAAGAAGGGGAGGATGATGAGGACATCAATACCATTGTTACACCCACAGCCCCTGCTGCTATACATACTGGACCAATTACTAGAGCTCGCGCACGCCAATTAAATTATCAGGTACTTTCGTTTCTTGGTAATGATTCTAATGTTCATGAGAATATGATGCTGCCTAAATTGGATACATTTGTTTTGCTTACAAATGAAGGGCCTAGCTTGGACAAGAAAGAGGAACCTTGGAGCAAGTTCAAGCATGGAGATGATGGCATGCGCAAGGGGAACAAGAACGGAGTTACAAGTGATGATTTCAGGACTTTGAAGCCACCATAAGGAGTGCAGGAAGCCTTGGACGAAATATACAAGATGCCACGTCATAAATTTCGTCCAGAGGCTATTATAGGTGCTGCGTCACCTTATTATTGGGCCAGGCCCATGTAATTTCGAAATACTTGAGTATAGGCTATTTTTAGAGTCCGTATGTGTGGGGAAACAAGAGATAGGGTTGGTTTCGGACCCCTCCTTCAAGGGCCACGAAATCCCCCCCCCCCTCTTCCTCCATATATACAGCCCTTAGGGCACCGTTTAGACTTTGGGTTTTGTTTAGATTAAAAGTTCGCCATAGCTGCAACTTCGCGTACTTCGTTTGTGTTCAACGACCAGACCAAGACGTCACAGAACCCCACCTCGATCAATAAAGCTTTCATCTTATATTCGCAATATCCAGATTGCAAATCTTAGTTTGTTGCTTGTTCTTCGTTTGCTTGCAGGAGATAGACCCTCGGGGTCAGGTTGATTGTGCTCCGGTGTGGTCAATAACCTCTCGGAGTTGGTTTAGCGATTGCTAAGGCGCGACGTCCTCGCATGTTCGTAGTCGGATCGTCAAAGTCTACTCCACCAAAAACGATAGATATCATCTCATCGAAAGATCGGGACACCCTCGCCTCTATCAGGTACCACATCACAATCAACATAATCAGCATATGTAGAGATACTAAAATGCACACGAACAGTACGTGTTACCTTAAACTTGCCGCTGTTGTTGAACCATTGGATATAGTAAGGATGTGGATGTGGTCTTGTGGTGAGAGATAGCTTCTCCACCATCTCCATGCTAGCCAAGTTGTTGCAGCTCCCTCCATCTATGATGACGCGAACAGAACGTTCCTTCACAACTCCCTTTGTATGGAACAAATTATGCCTCTGATTTTGCTCAGCTTGTGTGACCTGCACACTCAAAACACGTTGAACAACTAAACATTCATACCTGTCAGTGTCTTCAGGAGCCATGTATTGCGTCTCATGATCAGAATCATCTCCACCGTGTTCTTCACTTGTAATAAAAGCCAAAGTCTCCTCATCATAGTCACTAGCGGACTCATACCCACCATCCTCAGTAGCAATCATAACACGCGGAGATTGGCATTCTCTCGCATAATGACCCCTTCCCTTACAACGACGACAAATAATATCATGTGTGTGCCCTGTTGATGCCATAGATGAAGAAGAGCTCTGGGCAGGCCCAGAAGATGTACTCTTGGCAGATGGTGGTGGTGGTGGCTATTTTCTTGTATCTCGGTTGGAATTGGCGGCTGAAGTCAGTGGTGCTGCAGTAGGACGTGTGGGGGTAGAGGAGGCACGCGGTGTCCATGATGAAGATCGACCTGCAGAAAAATTAGTTCGCACCAATGCCTGTCTATCCTGCACTTCACGTTCAGCTTTACAAGCAAGATGGAATAAACGAGTGATATTATTATACTCCTTATACTCTAGAATAGTCTGAATCTCTCTATTTAATCCACCCATGAAACGTGCAAGCATAGCTTCATTCTCCTCAACAATACCACATCTAATCATGCCAGTTTGTAATTCCTGATAATATTCTTCTACAGAATTTTTTCCTTGTCTTAAGCGCTGCAATTTTTGAAGTAATTCACGTTGATAATATGGTGGAACCCAACGAGTACGCATAGCAGTTTTCAAAGTAGCCCAAGTAGTTGGAATAGGATATAATCTACAATGTTCAGACCACCATACACATGCAAAACTAGTAAAAGCACAAACAGCAGCAGCAACACGTCGTTCCTCGGGATATTGTAAACATGTAAAACGTTGTTCAGTTTCTAACTCCGAAGTAAGATATATATCAGGAACATATCTACCCTCGAATGGTGGAATATTCAATTTTAATTTAGGAAGATGGTCATGATCTCGTACCTGAAGTGGTGGTGCAGGCCTACCATTGCGATTATTTGCATGTGGACGACCTGGTGCCTCCCTTTGTATATACCATCACCGCTGCCATATTCTACCACCATATATCCACCACCAATCCGAGTTCTTTTCATATTAGGTTTGTTTTCGAGACCCATCTATTTTCCGATTCGTGTTTCCTTGCCTGAGTAGGATTCGGAAAAAAAAAAAGAGACTCCCGGGCAGTTTTTAGGCCAAAATTTCGGCATTTAATTTTTTTTTCCTATCCTATTTTTAGGTCCCAGGGAGCGTTTTGAGACACTCGCCATCATAGTGATTTTTTGTCGCACTTTTTCGTCGTCGTTGCCCTGATTTCCGAAAAAAAATTGTCAAAAAAAAAATGTCGTGCCAATCCTGATAGTTTGACTTGGGAAGAGTTTTGAGACACTCGCCATTATAGTGATTTTTTGCAAAAAAAAAAAGAAGCGCAAAAAAAAAGATTCTGTTAGTGTGTGCTCTTCCCTTGTTTATGTGCCGCGCCGTGATTTTGTTAGTGTTCTAGGCTCACGTCTCTAGTACGGTCTAGCCTAGGACCAGAACAGTACCGTCGTTGAGCGTTTATTCAACTTTGCATCTCTGAATTGATTATTGCTGACATTTTTGCTACCATATCATAAGCCTTCCCAGCTCCACATACATCTACGTCGTGCGTTTGACACCACCTGGCAATCGCTCTGTCCAATCTTTGAGAGTTTTGACTACAACGGTGGCCGATCACCACCTGCTGCTCGGTAAGAACTGGTAAGCATTTGAGATTCGCTTGACGGATTTGTGATACACCACCACCACCACTTCCTAGTAGTCTGTAGGATCATATTCTTGTGTGTTTCTATTGCTGCTAACCATGGCAGGATCACAAGCCGATGAGACTGATTGGGAGAACATGACGAACAAACAGCTACATGATAAATTTCAGCAAATGATGAGTGGACAGGTGCAAGATGTGCTAAACAGATTTGAAGAGGCCATGGAGAAGATAGATGGAATTGAGAAGACGTTCGAAACAAAGCTCGATAACAAGTTTAATGAATTGGTCGCGCGTCTTCCACAACCACCGCCGGCTGCACCTGTCGCACCCCTACAACAACAACAACGTCGCCTTCCAAATCAAGTGGGACGAGCACAGCGCGTTCCCCTTGAGCCTGGTCAAACTTCTGGTGCCGCTGCACCTACTGTTGATGCTTCTATGGCTCCTGCTGCCGCTGAGGAGGATGATTATGCGGGCAATTACGAGGATGAGGTTGATCAAAATCAGAACTACGTACCAGCACCAGGTCGTCCACATGCCAATAATCGCAATGGTAGGGCTGCATTACCAGCTCAGTTACGAGATCATGACCATCTTCCTAAACTGAAATTGAATATTCCACCATTTGAGGGTAGATATGTTCCTGATATACTTACTTGGGAGTTAGAAACTGAACAACGTTTTACATGTTTACAATATCCCGAGGAGAGACGTGTTGCTGCTGCTGTTTGTGCTTTTACTAGTTTTGCATGTGTATGGTGGTCTGAACATTGTAGATTATATCCTATTCCAACTACTTGGGCTACTTTGAAAACTGCTATGCGTACTCGTTGGGTTCCACCATATTATCAACGTGAATTACTTCAAAAATTGCAGCGCTTAAGACAAGGAAAAAATTCTGTAGAAGAATATTATCAGGAATTACAAACTGGCATGATTAGATGTGGTATTGTTGAGGAGAATGAAGCTATGCTTGCACGTTTCATGGGTGGATTAAATAGAGAGATTCAGACTATTCTAGAGTATAAGGAGTATAATAATATCACTCGTTTATTCCATCTTGCTTGTAAAGCTGAACGTGAAGTGCAGGATAGACAGGCATTGGTGCGAACTAATTTTTCTGCAGGTCGATCTTCATCATGGACACCGCGTGCCTCCTCTACCCCCACACGTCCTACTGCAGCACCACTGACTTCAGCCGCCAATTCCAACCGAGATACAAGAAAATAGCCACCACCACCACCATCTGCCAAGAGTACATCTTCTGGGCCTGCCCAGAGCTCTTCTTCATCTATGGCATCAACAGGGCACACACATGATATTATTTGTCGTCGTTGTAAGGGAAGGGGTCATTATGCGAGAGAATGCCAATCTCCGCGTGTTATGATTGCTACTGAGGATGGTGGGTATGAGTCCGCTAGTGACTATGATGAGGAGACTTTGGCTTTTATTACAAGTGAAGAACACGGTGGAGATGATTCTGATCATGAGACGCAATACATGGCTCCTGAAGACGCTGACAGGTATGAATGTTTAGTTGCTCAATGTGTTTTGAGTGTGCAGGTCACACAAGCTGAGCAAAATCAGAGGCATAATTTGTTCCATACAAAGGGAGTTGTGAAGGAACATTCTGTTCGCGTCATCATAGATGGAGGGAGCTGCAACAACTTGGCTAGCATGGAGATGGTGGAGAAACTATCTCTCACCACAAGACCACATCCACATTCTTACTATATCCAATAGTTCAACAACAGCGGCAAGGTTAAGGTAACACGTACTGTTCGTGTGCATTTTAGTATCTCTACATATGCTGATTATGTTGATTCTGATGTGGTACCCATGCAAGCATGTTCATTATTACTTGGTAGACCATGGCAATTTGATAAAAATTCTGTACACCGTGGTAGAAACAATCAGTATACTCTTGTTCATAAGGATAAACATATTACTTTGCTTCCTATGACTCCTGATTCTATTTTGAAAGATGATATTAATAGAGCTAGTAAAGCAAAACAGGAGAAAACTAAGAGTGAAAATCAGATTGTAGCAAAAGAATTTGAGCAATAAATGAAGCCTAATAATAAACCATATAGTGTTGCTTCTGAAATTAAATTGAAAAGTGCATGTTTACTTGCCACCAAATCTGATATTGATGAGCTAGATTTAAGCAAATATGTTTACTATGCTTTTGTGTGCAAAGAGGCATTATTTTCATTCGAGGACGTGCCTTCCTCTTTGCCTCCTGCTGTCACTAACATTTTGCAGGAGTTCGCTGACGTCTTTACACAAGACGTGCCACCGGGGTTACCACCTATTCGCGGGATTGAGCATCAGATTGGCTTAATTCCCGGTGCTTCGCTGCCAAACCGTGTGCCATACCGTACCAATCCAGAGGAGACGAAGGAGATTATGCGTCATGTACAGGAGCTGCTCGACAAAGGTTATATACGCGAATCTCTTAGTCCTTGTGCTGTTCCTATTATACTAGTGCCAAAAAAGGATGGTACATCGCGTATGTGTGTTGATTGTAGAGGCATTAATAATATTACTATTTGCTATCGTCATCCTATTCCTAGGCTAGATGATATGCTTGATGAATTGAGTGGTTCTACAATATTCTCCAAAGTTGATTTGCGTAGTGGATACCATCAAATTCGTATGAAATTGGGAGATGAATGGAAAACAGCATTTAAAACTAAGTTTGGTTTATATGAATGGTTAGTCATGCCTTTTGGGTTAACTAATGCACCTAGTACTTTCATGAGATTAATGAACGAAGTTTTACGTGCTTTCATTGGACGATTTGTGGTAGTTTACTTTGATGATATATTGATTTATAGCAGATCTTTGGAGGAACATTTGGAACATTTACGTGCTGTTTTTATTGCTTTACGTGATGCACGTTTGTTTGGTAACCTTGGGAAGTGCACCTTTTGCACCGACCGAGTATCTTTTCTTGGCTATGTTGTTACTCCACAGGGAATTGAAGTTGATAAAGCCAAGATTGACGCTATTGAGAGTTGGCCGCAGCCCAAAACGGTCACACAAGTGAGGAGTTTTCTTGGACTCGCTGGTTTCTATAGGCGTTTTGTGAGAGATTTCAGCACCATTGCTGCACCTCTCAATGAGCTTACAAAGAAGGATGTGCCTTTTGTTTGGGGTACCTCACTGGAAGAAGCTTTCACGGTATTAAAAGATAAGTTGACACATGCTCCTTTACTCCAACTTCTGATTTTAATAAGACTTTTGAGCTTGAATGTGATGCTAGTGGAATTGGATTAGGAGGTGTTTTATTACAAGATGGCAAACCTGTTGCATACTTTTCTGAAAAATTGAGTGGGCCTAGTCTGAACTATTCTACTTATGATAAAGAATTATATGCTCTTGTTCGGACCTTAGAAACATGGCAACATTATTTATGGCCCAAAGAATTTGTTATACATTCTGATCATGAATCTTTGAAACACATTAAAAGTCAAGCAAAATTGAACCGTAGACATGCTAAATGGGTTGAATTTATTGAGACTTTCCCTTATGTCATTAAACACAAGAAGGGTAAAGAAAATGTTATTGCTGATGCTTTGTCTCGTCGTTATACGATGCTTTCACAACTTGACTTTAAAATATTTGGTTTGGAGACCATCAAAGATCAATATGTGCATGATGCTGAATTTAAAGATGTATTGTAGAATTGTAAGGAAGGGAGAACATGGAACAAGTTCATCGTTAATGATGGATTTATGTTTCATGCTAACAAGCTATGCATTCCAGCTAGCTCCGTTCGTCTTTTGTTGTTGCAGGAGGCGCATGGAGGAGGATTAATGGGACACTTTGGCGTGAAGAAGACGGAGGATATACTTGCTACACATTTCTTTTGGCCAAAGATGTGACGGGATGTTGAGCGTTTTGTTGCTCGCTGCACTACATGTCAAAAAGCTAAGTCACGACTCAATCCTCATGGTTTATATATGCCTTTGCATGTACCTAGTGTTCCTTGGGAGGATATATCTATGGACATTGTTTTAGGTTTACCTCGAACAAAGAAGGGGAGTGATAGAGGCGAGGGTGTCCCGATCTTTCGATGAGATGATAGGGCCTAGCTTGGACAAAAAAGAGGAACCTTGGAGCAAGTTCAAGCATGGAGATGATGGCATGCATAAGGGGAACAAGAACGGAGTTACAAGTGATGATTTCAGGACTTTGAAGCCACCATAATGAGTGCAGGAAGCCTTGGACGAAATATACAAGATGCCACTTCATAAATTTCGTCCAGAGGCTATTATAGGTGCTGCGTCACCTTATTATTGGGCCAGGCCCATGTAATTTCGAAATACTTGAGTATAGGCTGTTTTTAGAGTCCGTATGTGTGGGGAAACAAGAGATAGGGTTGGTTTCGGACCCCTCCTTCAAGGGCCACAAAATCCCCTCCTCTTCCTCCATATATACAGCCCTTAGGGCACCGTTTAGACTTTGGGTTTTGTTTAGATTAAAAGTTCGCCATAGCTGCAACTTCGCGTACTTCGTTTGTGTTCAACGACCAGACCAAGACGTCACAGAACCCCACCTTGATCAATAAAGCTTTCATCTTATATTCGCAATATCCAGATTGCAAATCTTAGTTTCTTGCTTGTTCTTCGTTTGCTTGCAGGAGATAGACCCTCGTGGTCAGGTTGATTGTGCTCCGGCGTGGTCAATAACCTCTCGGAGTTGGTTTAGCGATTGCTAAGGCGCGACGTCCTCGCACGTTCGTAGTCGGATCGTCAAAGTCTACTCCACCAAAAACGATAGCTATCATCTCATCGAAAGATCGGGACACCCTCGCCTCTATCACGACGACGGAAGAAGAAGACGGAGACAGCTCCCAGGACCCAGACATCCGGCCAGGACCCCGGACATCCGGCCCCTGGAGCATCACCCACAGCAGCCACCCCAGCCGCCAAGTACCTACAGGCCCCGGACATCCGGCCAGGATCCCGGAAATCCGGCGCCCCCTATCCAGAGAGCACCGAGGCCGACCTCGCTAGCCCAGACATCCGGCCCCCCAGCCCGGACATCCGGCACCTCGGGAAGGCCCGGACATCCGGCACGACGCCCGGACATCCGGCCCCGTCTGTCTGCGCACAGTAAAGGGCCGAGGCCCATGTACCCCTTCGCCCACCTAGACTATATATACTCCCCCTACTCCCTCTTTCTAGGGTTAGCAAAGTAGTAGCTCATTAGAGATAGAGCTTTGCTCATCCATCCGGATCTACTCCACCGGGAGAGACCGCGGCCTCTACGGAGAAGATCCATCTTGGATTCAAGACCCCTCACGGGAAGATCCGTCTAGGAAGACCTCAAGACCTCCTCTTGGAGATGAACTTTACCTTGTATCTTTCCTTTTGTTGTTCATGTCCCTTGTGGATCTTGTGTGTTTGATTGTCTAGTGGATATGTGATTGGACTTGTTCTTGAGTGTTTCCCCTTGTGATTTCTCCCCGTTCTTTCCCGTGTTCATCGTGTTCTTCGAGGGAATCCACTCCAATCATGAAAGATCGGCCTACACCGGGTTAGCCCCGCATCAGTCGCCTTGTTGAAGATGTCGATGTAGGCGAACTCACGGGAAGTAGGCGAAGATGCCGTACGTCCAAAGGCGAAGATGCCTTGATAACACTTGGCAAAGATGCCGAAGTGGTGGTGGTAGCCGTAGCTCCGTCTTGGTGGTGCTCGTCTCGCGGTCTTCTCTTTTGCTCATGAATCTTGGCCTTGGCGTGAAGTAGGGCTTGCTGGGACTTGTGCATTTGCCCTTGGCGAGCATCTTCATGATGATGGTGTCATTGTCGTGCTTGAGCTCGATGGCATTCGTCGTCGTCGTGCACATGATGCTTGGAGGTGACTTGCCCTTCATGATGATGTGGATCATGAATGTGATGATGATCGCCATGTGTGGCACCCCGGCTCAGAGTAAACCGGAACGCCCCGTATTCCAGCCCAAGGACAAGTCTTCTGGAATACGGCACTGTTGGCATAGAACAAATCAGCTCTTTATTACAATGGATATGGTTACAAAGGGTACAAGGATTACATCGGCACGGCGACACTACGCCTGCCCGGGGTAGCTCTATGCTAACAGCAGAGTAACTCTCTCGGCAGCGGAATAGCGACAACGGTGATGGACTCCACTCCGCAGGGACTCTGGCTAGAACATGTATCCTAGGTCGCAAACTCGGGATCCTCGACAAGCAAGCAATCATGGCAAGACCTGCAAACTGGCATGACACGCCAGGTGAGTACTTTGAATGTACTCGCAAGCTCACAGCAAACATCAGCATTAAAGCAAGACAACATCATAGCAGAATAGATGCAGCAAGGTAAAGCATATTAAGTAGTTTAATCTATACTCCAAATAACCTCAGGATCCAACCTGAACCTGTGCCAAGCCCAATCCCAATCATGTGGTCATCCGACCACTCATCTCATAGCCATCCCGTGGCTAGCATGTTAAATACCCGATTCCATCTACACAACAAGTCTGACAACTTACTCTCTTCTGGGTTGTCTCACAACCCTCAGAATACTCACGATCCACCGAGTACTTCTGATCTTACGATGAGTTCTTCTATCATTGTCATCACTACCATGGTTGACCACCTAGTGAGGTCTGGACGGACTGTCCAATACCATGGACACGGCTATTCGAATAGATTTTACACTCTGCAGAGGTTGCGCACTTTACCCACACCATGGAGCACCTGACCTCGTGATCCCATTCGGGTGGACCAGCGTTGCTCCAATGAAACCTGCCTGACCCGTGACTCTCCCATCGTACCACCAGCAATCATCCTCCCTCGGAGTCAAGCCCTGGGTGGAACCTGTGTCACCTCATGACACCTGCCACCGTCGTGGCCAAACTAAACTGTCCCAAACGGGGACCTGGTACCATATAACTCAACTGGGCTCACAAGGTTATCGCCGCCTACCGAGCCAGGGTAGCGCGCACGCATAACCTTCCCTGTCGGGCAGTACCGGTGAAAGAGCATGCGATCAGACCAAGTCAAGGCTGTCCCATACCGACAAATGTGGCTGCACGGATAAGTCCGGACAGGTGACTCAAGGTCAACCATGAAATATCTAATCCCCGAATAATTTTTCTGTCATGGCTGACACTTCGATAACCAGTATGCTTAAGCCATTACTACTAATTCATCTCTACGAACTGCCGGATGAACTCCAAAATAATCATAGACAGTGATCTCAACATCGTAGTGTCAACAAGTGGGTAAGCTACTAGTCACTAACAATCCGGTACTCAATGTGGTAGTCACCTATCCGAGAATTAACTCCAACATTGTCCAATCCACTTCACAAGTAACTCATACTTGCTGATAAAGTAAATAGTGAAACTATGATATTGCAATGCGATGATGCAGATAAGAGTTGTGGCTTGCCTGGAGATGAAGGAATCATTGGGAAGGAGTGCAGAGAGTCTGAGGAATTGACTGCCGGAAACAGTTCTTTCCCGGAGGGGGCTGTTTACGGCAAGGGTAAAATGGTCATTTCCACAGTGGAACCACATAGTGAAAATGATACCAACACGATGGGCTCGACGAGACGAAGAAGTAGGCTTTGGATTCACCTCGATCGGAGTCTCGGTTAAAAAGTTGTGATAGTTTTACTACCAGGGACCAATATGTAAATAAAATCTTCACAAACCAGACCCTGACTGAAAACTGGATCGCGCATTCTCAGGGAATATGCCTCCGCAGCAGGGGAAACGTACTCCCGTGGAGTTCGTCTCCACTTAGCTGGCGTCGCGGGTGCGGGTCAATGCGCTGAGGCTGCCATGTGGGGTCGGGGGAGCGGGGCCCGCCTAGCCAGGGTCAGCGCCTTCTTCCTCTCGCACGCGCGAGTCTGCGGCAGAGGCTAGGCTCGGCCGACGATTGCCGGCACCTCTGGCCGTCTCTCGCGGCGCTCCGCCTATGGGCGAGCTCAGCGTGGAGAGGCGCTTCCGCTGGTGCATATTACGGCCGCCGGAGATGGACGGGGAGGTAGCAGCGTCGGCGCCGGCGGAGGAGCTCGTCGGCCATCGATGGCGCCGAGCGTGCAGGCGTCCTGGAGATGAGCCGAGAGGCTGGGAAGGCTCACCGGACGTCGCTGTTTCTCATGGAGGTGGAACGAGGTGGAGGAGGGCTCGGCTTCGGGCTAATTTAGCCGGAGGGAAGCGGCGGCCATGGCGGCCAACTACGGCGAGGAGGGGCTCCGGGGTTCAGGCAAGGGGCTAGTCGAGACCAGAGGAGGGTGGGGAGGCTGGTGGAGTGCTCAGGAGGCCGCGGGGATGCCCGCACCGAATCCCGCCGTGGGTAAAACACCGGCGTCCGCGTTGCGCTGGCAGCCGCGCTGGCCGTCGTGGCGCGGCTGAGGTTGACATGAGCGCGCAGGAGCGATGGGACTGGTCCAGAGCCATTAAGGACGTGCGGACGAGATGGCGACCGCGGCGCCCTGTTTGGCCCATGCGTGAACTTGGCAGCAAGCGGTGGCGAGCTTCGTCGGAGTGGGGAGAGGGTTCTCGAGGGGGGTACATGGGCGGTGGGAACGAAGTCGGCACGACGGGACAAGAAGAGGCAGCGCAGGGTGGCCGGAGTGGTCGTGTCCGGCGCGGTCGGCGTGCAGAGCATGACTTTGGCTCGGGCAGACGTGTGGTCACCACGTGCATTGGTGCACGCGGCGCGCTCTGGCCCGTCTAGTCATGTCTACGCGATAGTCCTTGCTCCCCAAGACATCCTGGAGGTGAAAGTTCATCAAATGGGTAACTGGTGTGATGACAAAGATCACTGCAAGTTTGCTGTTGCAAACTGTTGCATGATGCTGTGGTGAGCAGAGAATAGATAAGGGACAGAGCTCATGTCTGGGAAGTTTAGGGTAGAAGGGACAAGAGTCCTGTGAATTATGAAGGGATTTGGACCACTAATTAATATAGTTGCTTTACAACTACTTAATCTGATCTAGAATCAAAAACAGGAAGAAGCACTCACTAGGAGTGATGAATTGGACTGAAAATGAACATGGAAGGATGATTTGGGCATATGAGAGTGCCATAAAAATTTCATGCCATTTGGCCAAGCCAAAATGGTACTTCCTTCATACAACACTTCTCTGGACAGAAACTTAGGAAAAATCCTGAGGGAAAAATGACTAGATGAAATGAGCCCAAATATTGTGGAGATAGGTTATATGGGTAGGAGAAGGCCCTGGAAAAGTTTCAGAAATAATGGAGCAATAAAAAATATACTTGCTTCACTAAATGAAAATTTGGGCAGAAACAAAGATTTGAAGTTGTGCTCACATGGATGCATTTCACGAGCTAAAATCTTGTAGAGAGCTATGATTTGAGCATATGAAGATGCCTGTAAAATTTCAACTCATTTGGATACTCCTAGCTAGCACTTGCTTCACAAAGATTCCAGCTGCCCAGAAACTTTGGAAATTAGCCAAGAGAGATTTATTATCCAAATAAAGTTGAATTTTGGCAGGTGGCAACGATATGGATAGGAAGGAGTGCACAAAAAGTTTCAGAGCAAGCAAGAAAATATAAATGGTACTTGCTTCTCAACTTGGCAGCTAGGGCAGAATCAGAAAAAGAATATTTGTGAAATAATTTTGAACATGGCAAGGAAAGGTTTGACATATTTGTGGAATATATGACCCAAACAATTTATGAGGATTATTTGGGAATTTTGGGAATGATAGAAATGTGGGTTGCTTCACAACCCGGGACAAACAGGGTTATTCCTTTAATAGAAAAAGGAATATTCCCAAGGAAAAATATTGGGATGGTCCAAGATGGAAATGGCAAGGTCCTGGGATGGTTTTGAGGTTGTCAAGCCACTCGAGAAGAAGAATCAAGGGTGATCCCTCCAGGTTTCAAGACTATTAAGCCACAGAAAAGCGAATCCGGACCAAAATCAAAAGAAAAGGAAAATGGGCAAAATCCAGGAAAATGGGCAAAATCCAGGGTGTTACACCATGTAGATGTGGACATGGACGACTTGCGCTTGCATCGCTTGGGCGGTCCAAGGATGATCGACTTGCTCGTCGTCGCCTTGAGGATGACGAAGGGGAAGTAGACTTGACCAAGGCCCGAATCTCCTCCATCCTTGCATCTTCCTCCTCCTTTTGTGCGGAAAGCTTGTTGTCGAGGTAGTCTCTTGTACGCCGCTCGGAGTGTCGTATGTCGATGGCGAGGTTGTCGATGCGCTCTCACAAGCTTGATTGTGCGCCTTGCATTTGTCGTTGTAGATCGAAGATGCATGTTTTGGTGATGTAGTTGTTCGCGCCGTCGTTGTTGTCGAAGACCGGAGATGAAATGCCTTGCCTATCCATCACAAGACTCGAGCAAATATGAGTGGGAAAAAGAGAAGAACTAGACCAAATGTACCTTATCCAATGTTGAAAATGGATCAATGATCACTCAATAGTGTAGCAAGGAAATAGCACAATTGGTACCGGATCTTGTCAATTCTCACACCTACAGAAGTAAAGCTTATGGTGGAGCTCGGTGAGGATAGTGGCACAAAAATTTCATGCAAAATGTTAGCAAGAGTCAATAATGTTGAAAGAGATTCACAAATTCGCAAGTGAAACAAGTAGACCAATAGCAAAATGTGGCACACGGGAACACACACACGGATAGATAAATAGGGTTGTGCAACCAAGGAATGAGCACAAAATGTGGAATCCACGGAAAACGCTCGTGTTGCACAACTCTAGAGAGACGCTAGCACGATTGCTCAATAGGCGGATACGACACTTGCGCACAACCTATGATATGCAAAATGTATCAACTTTCTATCCCAAGTATGTTATATGTATGTATGGTTCCCGGTGTTCTTCTCAAGATGATCCAAGATGATCGGATATGACAATCTTATGCAATGTGGTATGATGCTATGGCTATTGCTTACAAGCTTCTTTGCTCTCTCTCTTTTGCTTAAAAGCTTATTCTTTTTTTTTGAAATGGCCACTATGCGAAATGCACAAACCAAGATAGCAATTGTGTATATGTGGGAACAAACTTGTGACACAAGAGATGATATGATACAAAGATGATACCAATATGGTATGGTATGTATGCAATGGAAGGGCGAATCGATGATCACTAATGTGCACAAGTAACATTGCCGGCAATACTCAAATTGCTAGCCTCGATAGGCAAGTGACGCAAAATGGGCTAGTGGTTATCAATGCAATGGCAAGGGGAATATACAATGGTGTCGTCGAGGTTACCGTCCTTGGTGATGATGAGAGGCGGTGTTGCCGATGTCGACCCATTCACAGTTAGCCGAAACACCCTAGGAAACGGAAAAACCGCAAACTCAACATCTCCATAAGCAAATGTCAAATGGTGGTAGCGTAATAGCGGTGGAATGATGGGTTATGCGAGTCGAAGTTGAGGTTGCTGATGAGGACATCAATAGCATTGTTACACCCACAGCCCCTGCTGCTATACATACTGGACCAATTACTAGAGCTCGCGCAAGCCAATTAAATTATCAGGTACTTTCGTTTCTTGGTAATGATTCTAATGTTCATGAGAATATGATGCTCCCTAAATTGGATACATTTGTTTTGCTTACAAATGAAGGGCCTAGCTTGGAAAAGAAAGAGGAACCTTGGAGCAAGTTCAAGCATGGAGATGATGGCATGCGCAAGGGGAACAAGAACGGAGTTACAAGTGATGATTTCAGGACTTTGAAGCCACCATAAGGAGTGCAGGAAGCCTTGGACGAAATATACAAGATGCCACTTCATAAATTTCGTCCAGAGGCTATTATAGGTGCTGCGTCACCTTATTATTGGGCCAGGCCCATGTAATTTCGAAATACTTGAGTATAGGCTGTTTTTAGAGTCCGTATGTGTGGGGAAACAAGAGATAGGGTTGGTTTCGGACCCCTCCTTCAAGGGCCACGAAATCCCCTCCTCTTCCTCCATATATACAGCCCTTAGGGCACCGTTTAGACTTTGGGTTTTGTTTAGATTAAAAGTTCGCCATAGCTGCAACTTCGCGTACTTCGTTGGTGTTCAACGACCAGACCAAGACGTCACAGAACCCCACCTCGATCAATAAAGCTTTCATCTTATATTCGCAATATCCAGATTGCAAATCTTAGTTTCTTGCTTGTTCTTCGTTTGCTTGCAGGAGATAGACCCTCGGGGTCAGGTTGATTGTGCTCCGGCGTGGTCAATAACCTCTCGGAGTTGGTTTAGCGATTGCTAAGGCGCGACGTCCTCACACGTTCGTAGTCGGATCGTCAAAGTCTAATCCACCAAAAACGATAGATATCATCTCATCGAAAGATCGGGACACCCTCGCCTCTATCAAGTGGTATCAGATTCCCAGGTTGCTCGGTGAGATTTACAGTTTTTCGTAGTTTAGATCGAGTCTGTTCTTCATACCTACAGTCCAGGAAAAAGCCAAAAAAAATTTAGGGTTAGTTCATCATATCCGAACCAATCTGAGCCTTTGCATAATCTTTTTAGGGTTTTTGCTTTGTTGAATTTGCGGTTGCATCGTCGTGTCAAGTTGCTGGTCTTAGCGTCTAGTTCTTTAGAGTTTCGAGTTCTGTTCACAAGTTGTCACGCCGCCGCCGCACCATCATCATCGCCCCTACCATATACCACCACAGCTTATCTGCTATTTCTCTGAGTCCATATACCACCACCGATCCGAGTCCATATACCACCACCGATCCGAGTCCATATACCACCACCAATCCGAGCCCACATATACTACCGTCATATACCATCACCAGTCCGAGTTCCACCATATTCATCTCTGCCACCAGTCCTAGTCCGAGTCCAGTATTTATTCCTTTATTTTAGAGTTCCAGATCACGTGATACTACGAGTCGTGAACAAGTCGGATTCCCCAATTTTCGTGCTACCCGCAGAAGAAAAATAGTTCCAGTTTCAAAAAAAAAACTAAGTCTGGAAAATTCTGGCTAGGCAGTTTTTAGACCATTTGTAGACTTTTTCGAAAAAAATTTGTTGCGGAGCAAAAAAAAAGAGGAAAAAAAAAGTGCAAAAAAAAAGAAAAAATTTCAGAGTGTGCTACTCCCTTGTTTACGTGCAGCGCCGTGATTTTTGTTAGTGTTCTAGGCTCGCGTCTCTAGCACGGTCTAGCCTAGGACCAGCACAGTACCGTCGTTGAGAGTTTATTCAACATTGCATCTCTGAATTGATTATTGCTGACCCTTTTTGCTACCATATCATAAGCCTTCCCAGCTCCACATACATCTACATCGTGCGTTTGACACCACCTGGCAATCGCTCTGTCCAAGCTCTGAGAGTTTTGACTACAAAGGTTGCCGATCACCACCTGCTGCTGGGTAAGAACTGGTAAGAATTTGAGATTTGCTTGACGGATTTGTGACACCACACCACACCACCACCACTTTCTAGTAGTCTGTAGGATCATATTCTTGTGTGTTTCTATTGCTGCTAACCATGGCAGGATCACAAGCCGACGAGATTGACTGGGAGAACATGACGAACAAGGAGTTGCATGATAAATTTCAGCAAATGATGAGTGGCCAGGTGGGAGATGTGCTAAACAGATTTGATGAGGCCATGGAGAAGATAGATGGCATGGAGAAGTCGTTCGAGACAAAGCTGGATAACAAGTTTAATGAATTGCTCACGCGTCTTCCCCAACCACCACCGGCTGCACCTGTCGCACCTCTGCAACGACAACAACAACGCCCCCTTCCAAATCAGTTCGGACGAGCGAAGCGTGTTCCTCTTGAGGATGGCCAAACTTCTGGTGCTGCTGTACCTACTGTTGATGCTTCTTTGGCTCCTGCTCCTGCTGCTGCTGGTGCCGAGGAGGAGGATGATTACGCAGGCGATTATGAGGATGAGGTTGATCAAAATCATAACTACGTGCAACCACCAGCACCAGGTCGTCCACATGCAAATAATCGCAATGGTAGGCCTGCACCACCACTTCAGGTACGAGATCATGACCATCTTCCTAAATTAAAATTGAATATTCCACCATTCGAGGGTAGATATGTTCCTGATATATATCTTACTTGGGAGTTAGAAACTGAACAACGTTTTACATGTTTACAATATCCCGAGGAACGACGTGTTGCTGCTGCTGTTTGTGCTTTCACTAGTTTTGCATGTGTATGGTGGTCTGAACATTGTAGATTATATCCTATTCCAGCTACGTGGGCTGCTTTGAAAACTGCTATGCGTACTCGTTGGGTTCCACCATATTATCAACGTGAATTACTTCAAAAATTGCAGCGCATAAGACAAGGAAAAAATTCTGTAGAAGAATATTATCAGGAATTACAAACTGGCATGATTAGATGTGGTATTGTTGAGGAGAATGAAGCTATGCTTGCACGTTTCATGGGTGGATTAAATAGAGAGATTCAGACCATTCTAGAGTATAAGGAGTATAATAATATCACTCGTTTATTCCATCTTGCTTGTAAAGCTGAACGTGAAGTGCAGGATCGACAGGCATTGGCGCGAACTAATTTTTCTGCAGGTCGATCTTCATCATGGACACCGCGTGCCTCCTCTACTCCCACACGTCCAACTGCGGCACCACTGACTTCAGCCGCCAATTCCAACCGAGATATAAGAAAACAGGCACCACCACCACCATCTGCCAAGAGTACACCTTCTGGGCCTGCCCAGAGCTCTTCTTCATCTATGGCATCAACAGGGCACACACATGATATTATTTGTCGTCGTTGTAAGGGAAGAGGTCATTATGCGAGCCAATCTCCGCGTGTTATGATTGCTACTGAGGATGGTGGGTATGAGTCCGCTAGTGACTATGATGAGGAGACTTTGGCTCTTATTACAAGTGAAGAACACGGTGGAGATGATTCTGATCATGAGACGCAATACATGGCTCCTGAAGACGCTGACAGGTATGAATGTTTAGTTGCTCAACGTGTTTTGAGTGTGCAGGTCACACAAGCTGAGCAAAATCAGAGGCATAATTTGTTCCATACAAAGGGAGTTGTGAAGGAACGTTCTGTTCGCGTCATCATAGATGGAGGGAGCTGCAACAACTTGGCTAGCATGGAGATGGTGGAGAAGCTATCTCTCACCACAAGACCACATCCACATCCTTACTATATCCAATGGTTCAACAACAGCGGCAAGGTTAAGGTAACACGTATTGTTCGTGTGCATTTTAGTATCTCTACATATGCTGATTATGTTGATTGTGATGTGGTACCCATGCAAGCATGTTCATTATTACTTGGTAGACCATGGCAATTTGATAAAAATTATGTACACCATGGTAGAAACAATCAGTATACTCTTGTTCATAAGGATAAACATATTACTTTGCTTCCTATGACTCCTGATTCTATTTTGAAAGATGATATTAATAGAGCTAGTAAAGCAAAGCAGGAGAAAAATAAGAGTGAAAATCAGATTGTGGCAAAAGAATTTGAGCAACAAATGAAGCCTAATAATAAACCATCTAGTGTTGCTTCTGAAATGAAGAATTATATGCTCTTGTTCGGACCTTAGAAACATGGCAACATTATTTATGGCCCAAAGAATTTGTTATACATTCTGATCATGAATCTTTGAAACACATTAAAAGTCAAGCAAAACTGAACCGTAGACATGCTAAATGGGTTGAATTTATTGAGACTTTCCCTTATGTCATTAAACACAAGAAGGGTAAAGAAAATGTTATTGCTGATGCATTGTCTCGTCGTTATACTATGCTTTCACAACTTGACTTTAAAATATTTGGTTTGGAGACCATCAAAGATCAATATGTGCATGATGCTGAATTTAAAGATGTATTGCAGAATTGTAAGGAAGGGAGAACATGGAACAAGTTCGTCGTTAACGATGGATTTGTGTTTCGTGCTAACAAGCTATGCATTCCAGCTAGCTCCGTTCGTCTTTTGTTGTTGCAGGAGGCGCATGGAGGAGGATTAATGGGACACTTTGGCGTGAAGAAGACGGAGGATATACTTGCTACACATTTCTTTTGGCCAAAGATGAGACGGGATATTGAGCGTTTTGTTGCTCGCTGCACTACATGTCAAAAAGCTAAGTCACGACTCAATCCTCATGGTTTATATATGCCTTTGCCTGTACCTAGTGTTCCTTGGGAGGATATATCTATGGACTTTGTTTTAGGTTTACCTCGAACAAAGAAGGGGAGGGATAGCATATTTGTTGTCGTGGATAGGTTCTCGAAAATGGCACACTTTATACCATGTCATAAAAGCGATGATGCTGTTAATGTTGCTGATTTGTTCTTTCGTGAAATTATACGCTTGCATGGTGTGCCAAATACTATTGTTTCAGATCGTGATACTAAATTTCTAAGCCACCTTTGGAGATGTTTATGGGCTAAGTTGGGGACTAAACTGCTTTTTAGTACTACTTGTCACCCCCAAACTGATGGACAAACTGAAGTAGTGAATAGAACTTTGTCTACTATGCTTAGGGCTGTTTTGAAGAATAACAAGAAAATGTGGGAAGAATGCTTGCCTCATATTGAATTTGCTTATAATCGTTCGTTGCATTCTACTACTAAGATGTGCCCTTTTGAAATTGTATATGGTTTCCTACCTCGTGCACCTATTGATTTGTTGCCTCTTCCATCTTCGGAGAAGGTTAATTTTGATGCTAAACAACGTGCTGAATTGATCGTAAAAATGCATGAGTTAACTAAGGAGAACATTGAGCGTATGAATGCTAAATATAAACTTGCTGGAGATAAGGGTAGAAAACATGTTGTGTTTGCACCTGGAGATCATGTTTGGTTACATTTGCGTAAGGATAGATTTCCTGATTTGCGCAAATCAAAGCTAATGCCACGTGCTGATGGTCCTTTTAAGGTGTTAGAGAAAATAAATGATAATGCATATAAACTTGAACTGCCTGCAGATTTTGGGGTTAGTCCCACTTTTAACATTGCAGATTTGAAGCCTTATTTGGGTGAGGAAGATGAGCTTCCGTCGAGGACGACTTCATTTCAAGAAGGGGAGGATGATGAGGACATCAATAGCATTGTTACACCCACAGCCCCTGCTGCTATACATACTGGACCAATTACTAGAGCTCGCGCAAGCCAATTAAATTATCAGGTACTTTCGTTTCTTGGTAATGATTCTAATGTTCATGAGAATATGATGCTCCCTAAATTGGATACATTCGTTTTGCTTACAAATGAAGGGCCTAGCTTGGACAAGAAAGAGGAACCTTGGAGCAAGTTCAAGCATGGAGATGATGGCATGCGCAAGGGGAACAAGAACGGAGTTACAAGTGATGATTTCAGGACTTTGAAGCCACCATAAGGAGTGCAGGAAGCCTTGGACGAAATATACAAGATGCCACTTCATAAATTTCGTCCAGAGGCTATTATAGGTGCTGCGTCACCTTATTATTGGGCCAGGCCCATGTAATTTCGAAATACTTGAGTATAGGCTGTTTTTAGAGTCCGTATGTGTGGGGAAACAAGAGATAGGGTTGGTTTCGGACCCCTCCTTCAAGGGCCACGAAATCCCCTCCTCTTCCTCCATATATACAGCCCTTAGGGCACCGTTTAGACTTTGGGTTTTGTTTAGATTAAAAGTTCGCCATAGCTGCAACTTCGCGTACTTCGTTTTTGTTCAACGACCAGACCAAGACGTCACAGAACCCCACCTTGATCAATAAAGCTTTCATCTTATATTCGCAATATCCAGATTGCAAATCTTAGTTTCTTGCTTGTTCTTCGTTTGCTTGCAGGAGATAGACCCTCGTGGTCAGGTTGATTGTGCTCCGGCGTGGTCAATAACCTCTCGGAGTTGGTTTAGCGATTGCTAAGGCGCGACGTCCTCGCACGTTCGTAGTCGGATCGTCAAAGTCTACTCCACCAAAAACGATAGCTATCATCTCATCGAAAGATCGGGACACCCTCGCCTCTATCAGAGAAGTCGTTCGAGACAAAGCTGGATAACAAGTTTAATGAATTGCTCACGCGTCTTCCCCAACCACCACCGGCTGCACCTGTCGCACCTCTGCAACGACAACAACAACGCCCCCTTCCAAATCAGTTCGGACGAGCGAAGCGTGTTCCTCTTGAGGATGGCCAAACTTCTGGTGCTGCTGTACCTACTGTTGATGCTTCTTTGGCTCCTGCTCCTGCTGCTGCTGGTGCCGAGGAGGAGGATGATTACGCGGGCGATTATGAGGATGAGGTTGATCAAAATCATAACTACGTGCAACCACCAGGACCAGGTCGTCCACATGCAAATAATCGCAATGGTAGGTCTGCACCACCACTTCAGGTACGAGATCATGACCATCTTCCTAAATTAAAATTGAATATTCCACCATTCGAGGGTAGATATGTTCCTGATATATATCTTACTTGGGAGTTAGAAACTGAACAACGTTTTACATGTTTACAATATCCCGAGGAACGACGTGTAGCTGCTGCTGTTTGTGCTTTCACTAGTTTTGCATGTGTATGGTGGTCTGAACATTGTAGATTATATCCTATTCCAGCTACGTGGGCTGCTTTGAAAACTGCTATGCGTACTCGTTGGGTTCCACCATATTATCAACGTGAATTACTTCAAAAATTGCAGCGCTTAAGACAAGGAAAAAATTCTGTAGAAGAATATTATCAGGAATTACAAACTAGCATGATTAGATGTGGTATTGTTGAGGAGAATGAAGCTATGCTTGCACGTTTCATGGGTGGATTAAATAGAGAGATTCAGACCATTCTAGAGTATAAGGAGTATAATAATATCACTCGTTTATTCCATCTTGCTTGTAAAGCTGAACGTGAAGTGCAGGATCGACAGGCATTGGCGCGAACTAATTTTTCTGCAGGTCGATCTTCATCATGGACACCGCGTGCCTCCTCTACTCCCACACGTCCTACTGCGGCACCACTGACTTCAGCCGCCAATTCCAACCGAGATACAAGAAAACAGGCACCACCACCACCATCTGCCAGGAGTACACCTTCTGGGCCTGCCCAGAGCTCTTCTTCATCTATGGCATCAACAGGGCACACACATGATATTATTTGTCGTCGTTGTAAGGGAAGAGGTCATTATGCGAGAGAATGCCAATCTCCGCGTGTTATGATTGCTACTGAGGATGGTGGGTATGAGTCCGCTAGTGACTATGATGAGGAGACTTTGGCTCTTATTACAAGTGAAGAACACGGTGGAGATGATTCTGATCATGAGACGCAATACATGGCTCCTGAAGACGCTGACAGGTATGAATGTTTAGTTGCTCAACGTGTTTTGAGTGTGCAGGTCACACAAGCTGAGCAAAATCAGAGGCATAATTTGTTCCATACAAAGGGAGTTGTGAAGGAACGTTCTGTTCGCGTCATCATAGATGGAGGGAGCTGGAACAACTTGGCTAGCATGGAGATGGTGGAGAAGCTATCTCTCACCACAAGACCACATCCACATCCTTACTATATCCAATGGTTCAACAACAGCGGCAAGGTTAAGGTAACACGTACTGTTCGTGTGCATTTTAGTATCTCTACATATGCTGATTATGTTGATTGTGATGTGGTACCCATGCAAGCATGTTCATTATTACTTGGTAGACCATGGCAATTTGATAAAAATTCTGTACACCATGGTAGAAACAATCAGTATACTCTTGTTCATAAGGATAAACATATTACTTTGCTTCCTATGACTCCTGATTCTATTTTGAAAGATGATATTAATAGAGCTAGTAACGCAAAGCAGGAGAAAAATAAGAGTGAAAATCAGATTGTGGCAAAAGAATTTGAGCAACAAATGAAGCCTAATAATAAACCATCTAGTGTTGCTTCTGAAATTAAATTGAAAAGTGCATGCTTACTTGCCACCAAATCTGATATTGATGAGCTAGATTTCAGCAATTCTGTTTGCTATGCTTTTGTGTGCAAAGAGGCGTTAATTTCATTCGAGGACGTGCCTTCCTCTTTGCCTCCTGCGGTCACTAACATTTTGCAGGAGTTCGCTGACGTCTTTCCACAAGACGTGCCACCGGGATTACCACCTATTCGCGGGATTGAGCATCAGATTGACTTAATTCCCGGTGCTTCGTTGCCAAACCGTGCGCCATACCGTACCAATCCAGAGGAGACGAAGGAGATTATGCGTCAAGTACAGGAGCTGCTCGACAAAGGTTATATACGCGAATCTCTTAGTCCTTGTGCTGTTCCTATTATACTAGTGCCAAAAAAGGATGGTACGTCGCGTATGTGTGTTGATTGTAGAGGCATTAATAATATTACTATTCGTTATCGTCATCCTATTCCTAGGCTAGACGATATGCTTGATGAATTGAGTGGCTCTACAATATTCTCCAAAGTTGATTTGCGTAGTGGATACCATCAAATTCGTATGAAATTGGGAGATGAATGGAAAACAGCATTTAAAACTAAGTTCGGTTTATATGAGTGGTTAGTCATGCCTTTTGGGTTAACTAATGCACCTAGTACTTTCATGAGATTAATGAACGAAGTTTTACGTGCTTTCATTGGACGATTTGTGGTAGTCTATTTTGATGATATACTGATTTATAGCAGATCTTTGGAGGAACATTTACGTGCTGTTTTTATTGCTTTACGTGATGCACGTTTGTTTGGTAACCTTGGGAAGTGCACCTTTTGCACCGACCGAGTATCTTTTCTTGGCTATGTTGTTACTCCACAGGGAATTGAAGTTGATAAAGCCAAGATTGAAGCTATTGAGAGTTGGCCACAGCCCAAAACGGTCACTCAAGTGAGGAGTTTTCTTGGACTCGCTGGTTTCTATAGGCGTTTTGTGAGAGATTTCAGCACCATTGCTGCACCACTCAATGAGCTTACAAAGAAGGATGTGCCTTTTGTTTGGGGTACCTCACAGGAAGAAGCCTTCACGGTATTGAAAGATAAGTTGACACATGCTCCTTTACTCCAACTTCCTGATTTTAATAAGACTTTTGAGCTTGAATGTGATGCTAGTGGAATTGGATTAGGAGGTGTTTTATTACAAGATGGCAAACCTGTTGCATACTTTTCTGAAAAATTGAGTGGGCCTAGTCTGAACTATTCTACTTATGATAAAGAATTATATGCTCTTGTTCGGACCTTAGAAACATGGCAACATTATTTATGGCCCAAAGAATTTGTTATACATTCTGATCATGAATCTTTGAAACACATTAAAAGTCAAGCAAAACTGAACCGTAGACATGCTAAATGGGTTGAATTTGTTGAGACTTTCCCTTATGTCATTAAACACAAGAAGGGTAAAGAAAATGTTATTGCTGATGCATTGTCTCGTCGTTATACTATGCTTTCACAACTTGACTTTAAAATATTTGGTTTGGAGACCATCAAAGATCAATATGTGCATGATGATGAATTTAAAGATGTATTGCAGAATTGTAAGGAAGGGAGAACATGGAACAAGTTCGTCGTTAACGATGGATTTGTGTTTCGTGCTAACAAGCTATGCATTCCAGCTAGCTCCGTTCGTCTTTTGTTGTTGCAGGAGGCGCATGGAGGAGGATTAATGGGACACTTTGGCGTGAAGAAGACGGAGGATATACTTGCTACACATTTCTTTTGGCCAAAGATGAGACGGGATGTTGAGCGTTTTGTTGCTCGCTGCACTACATGTCAAAAAGCTAAGTCACGACTCAATCCTCATGGTTTATATATGCCTTTGCCTGTACCTAGTGTTCCTTGGGAGGATATATCTATTGACTTTGTTTTAGGTTTACCTCGAACAAAGAAGGGGAGGGATAGCATATTTGTTGTCGTGGATAGGTTCTCGAAAATGGCACACTTTATACCATGTCATAAAAGCGATGATGCTGTTAATGTTGCTGATTTGTTCTTTCGTGAAATTATACGCTTGCATGGTGTGCCAAATACTATTGTTTCAGATCGTGATACTAAATTTCTTAGCCACTTTTGGAGATGTTTATGGGCTAAGTTGGGGACTAAACTGCTTTTTAGTACTACATGTCACCTCCAAACTGATGGACAAACTGAAGTAGTCAATAGAACATTGTCTACTATGCTTAGGGCTGTTTTGAAGAATAACAAGAAAATGTGGGAAGAATGCTTGCCTCATATTGAATTTGCTTATAATCGTTCATTGCATTCTACTACTAAGATGTGTCCTTTTGAAATTGTGTATGGTTTCCTTCCTCGTGCACCAATTGATTTGTTGCCTCTTCCATCTTCGGAGAAGGTTAATTTTGATGCTAAACAACGTGCTGAATTGATCTTAAAAATGCATGAGTTAACTAAGGAGAACATTGAGCATATGAATGCTAAATATAAACTTGCTGGAGATAAGGGTAGAAAACATGTTGTGTTTGCACCTGGAGATCTTGTTTGGTTACATTTGCGTAAGGATAGATTTCCTGATTTGCGCAAATCAAAGCTAATGCCATGTGCTGATGGTCCTTTTAAGGTGTTAGAGGAAATAAATGATAATGCATATAAACTTGAGCTGCCTGCAGATTTTGGGGTTAGTCCCACTTTTAACATTGCAGATCTGAAGCCTTATTTGGGTGAGGAAGATGAGCTTCCGTCGAGGACGACTTCATTTCAAGAAGGGGAGGATGATGAGGAAATCAATACCATTGTTACACCCACAGCCCCTGCTTCTATACATACTGGACCAATTACTAGAGCTCGCGCACGCCAATTAAATTATCAGGTACTTTCGTTTCTTGGTAATGATTCTAAAGTTCATGAGAATATGATGCTGCCTAAATTGGATACATTTGTTTAGCTTACAAATGAAGGCCCTAGCTTGGACAAGAAAGAGGAACCTTGGAGCAAGTTCAAGCATGGAGATGATGGCATGCACAAGGGGAACAAGAACGGAGTTACAAGTGATGATTTCAGGACTTTGAAGCCACCATAATGAGTGCAGGAAGCCTTGGACGAAATATACAAGATGTCACTTCATAAATTTCGTCCAGAGGCTATTATAGGTGCTGCGTCACCTTATTATTGGGCCAGGCCCATGTAATTTCGAAATACTTGAGTATAGGCTGTTTTTAGAGTCCGTATATGTGGGGAAACAAGAGATAGGGTTGGTTTCGGACCCCTCCTTCAAGGGCCACGAAATCCCCTCCTCTTCCTCCATATATACAGCCCTTAGGGCACCGTTTAGACTTTGGGTTTTGTTTAGATTAAAAGTTCGCCATAGCTGCAACTTCGCGTACTTCGTTTGTGTTCAACGACCAGACCAAGACGTCACAGAACCCCGCCTTGATCAATAAAGCTTTCATCTTATATTCGCAATATCCAGATTGCAAATCTTAGTTTCTTGCTTGTTCTTCGTTTGCTTGCAGGAGATAGACCCTCGTGGTCAGGTTGATTGTGCTCCGGCGTGGTCAATAACCTCTCGGAGTTGGTTTAGCGATTGCTAAGGCGCGACGTCCTCGCACGTTCGTAGTCGGATCGTCAAAGTCTACTCCACCAAAAACGATAGCTATCATCTCATCGAAAGATCGGGACACCCTCGCCTCTATTACTATACATACTGGACCAATTACTAGAGCTCGCGCACGCCAATTAAAATATCAGGTACTTTCGTTTCTTGGTAATGATTCTAAAGTTCATGAGAATATGATGCTGCCTAAATTGGATACATTTGTTTTGCTTACAAATGAAGGGCCTAGCTTGGACAAGAAAGAGGAACCTTGGAGCAAGTTCAAGCATGGAGATGATGGCATGCACAAGGGGAACAAGAACGGAGTTACAAGTGATGATTTCAGGACTTCGAAGCCACCATAATGAGTGCAGGAAGCCTTGGACGAAATATACAAGATGTCACTTCATAAATTTCGTCCAGAGGCTATTATAGGTGCTGCGTCACCTTATTATTGGGCCAGGCCCATGTAATTTCGAAATACTTGAGTATAGGCTGTTTTTAGAGTCCGTATGTGTGGGGAAACAAGAGATAGGGTTGGTTTTGGACCCCTCCTTCAAGGGCCACGAAATCCCCTCCTCTTCCTCCATATATACAGCCCTTAGGGCACCGTTTAGACTTTGGGTTTTGTTTAGATTAAAAGTTCGCCATAGCTGCAACTTCGCGTACTTCGTTTGTGTTCAACGACCAGACCAAGACGTCACAGAACCCCACCTCGATCAATAAAGCTTTCATCTTATATTCGCAATATCCAGATTGCAAATCTTAGTTTCTTGCTTGTTCTTCGTTTGCTTGCAGGAGATAGACCCTCGGGGTCAGGTTGATTGTGCTCCGGCGTGGTCAATAACCTCTCGGAGTTGGTTTAGCGATTGCTAAGGCGCGACGTCCTCGCACGTTCGTAGTCGGATCGTCAAAGTCTAATCCACCAAAAACGATAGATATCATCTCATCGAAAGATCGGGACACCCTCGCCTCTATCAGTTGCCGTCCCTAAGTAGCCGAAACACCTTAGGAGACACAAATCACAACTCAAACAAGCTCAAACAAAATTGGGTGAAGTTGGGGTGGCGGAAATGTATGGTGGGCTAAGTCACGACTCAATCCTCATGGTTTATATATGCCTTTGCCTGTACCTAGTGTTCCTTGGGAGGATATATCTATGGACTTTGTTTTAGGTTTACCTCGAACAAAGAAGGGGAGGGATAGCATATTTGTTGTCGTGGATAGGTTCTCGAAAATGGCACACTTTATACCATGTCATAAAAGCGATGATGCTGTTAATGTTGCTGATTTGTTCTTTCGTGAAATTATACGCTTGCATGGTGTGCCAAATACTATTGTTTCAGATCGTGATACTAAATTTCTTAGCCACTTTTGGAGATGTTTATGGGCTAAGTTGGGGACTAAACTGCTTTTTAGTACTACATGTCACCCCCAAACTGATGGACAAACTGAAGTAGTCAATAGAACATTGTCTACTATGCTTAGGGCTATTTTGAAGAATAACAAGAAAATGTGGGAAGAATGCTTGCCTCATATTGAATTTGCTTATAATCGTTCATTGCATTCTACTACTAAGATGTGTCCTTTTGAAATTGTGTATGGTTTCCTTCCTCGTGCACAAATTGATTTGTTGCCTCTTCCATCTTCGGAGAAGGTTAATTTTGATGCTAAACAACGTGCTGAATTGATCTTAAAAATGCATGAGTTAACTAAGGAGAACATTGAGCATATGAATGCTAAATATAAACTTGCTGGAGATAAGGGTAGAAAACATGTTGTGTTTGCACCTGGAGATCTTGTTTGGTTACATTTGCGTAAGGATAGATTTCCTGATTTGTGCAAATCAAAGCTAATGCCACGTGCTGACGGTCCTTTTAAGGTGTTAGAGAAAATAAATGATAATGCATATAAACTTGAGCTGCCTGCAGATTTTGGGGTTAGTCCCACTTTTAACATTGCAGATCTGAAGCCTTATTTGGGTGAGGAAGATGAGCTTCCGTCGAGGACGACTTCATTTCAAGAAGGGGAGGATGATGAGGACATCAATACCATTGTTACACCCACAACCCCTGCTTCTATACATACTGGACCAATTACTAGAGCTCGCGCACGCCAATTAAAATATCAGGTACTTTCGTTTCTTGGTAATGATTCTAAAGTTCATGAGAATATGATGCTGCCTAAATTGGATACATTTGTTTTGCTTACAAATGAAGGGCCTAGCTTGGACAAGAAAGAGGAACCTTGGAGCAAGTTCAAGCATGGAGATGATGGCATGCGCAAGGGGAACAAGAACGGAGTTACAAGTGATGATTTCAGGACTTTGAAGCCACCATAATGAGTGCAGGAAGCCTTGGACGAAATATACAAGTTGTCACTTCATAAATTTCGTCCAGAGGCTATTATAGGTGCTGCGTCACCTTATTATTGGGCCAGGCCCATGTAATTTCGAAATACTTGAGTATAGGCTGTTTTTAGAGTCCGTATGTGTGGGGAAACAAGAGATAGGGTTGGTTTCGGACCCCTCCTTCAGGGGCCACGAAATCCCCTCCTCTTCCTCCATATATACAGCCCTTAGGGCACCGTTTAGACTTTGGGTTTTGTTTAGATTAAAAGTTCGCCATAGCTGCAACTTCGCGTACTTCGTTTGTGTTCAACGACCAGACCAAGACGTCACAGAACCCCACCTTGATCAATAAAGCTTTCATCTTATATTCGCAATATCCAGATTGCAAATCTTAGTTTCTTGCTTGTTCTTCGTTTGCTTGCAGGAGATAGACCCTCGTGGTCAGGTTGATTGTGCTCCGGCGTGGTCAATAACCTCTCGGAGTTGGTTTAGCGATTGCTAAGGCGCGACGTCCTCGCACGTTCGTAGTCGGATCGTCAAAGTCTACTCCACCAAAAACGATAGCTATCATCTCATCGAAAGATCGGGACACCCTCGCCTCTATCACACCATCCTCGGTAGCAATCATCACACGCTGAGATTTGCATTCTCTCGCATAATGACCTCTTCCCTTACAACGACGACAAATAATATCACTTGTGTGCCCTGTTGATGCCATGGAAGAAGAAGAACTCTGTGCAGGCCCGGTAGGTGTGCTCTTGGCAGATAGTGGTGGTTGTGCCTGCTTCCTTGTATCACGGCTGGAGGTGGCAGCTGATGGAGGTGTCGGTGCAATAGAATGTGTGGAAGTAGAGGATGCATGCGGTGTCCACGATGAAGGTCGACCTGCAGAAAAGTTAGTCCGCGCCAATGCCTGTCGATCCTGCACTTCACGTTCAACTTTACAAGCAAGATGGAATAAACGTGTGATATTATTATACTCCTTATACTCTAGAATGGTCTGAATCTCTCTATTTAATCCACCCATAAAACATGCAAGCATAGCTTCATTCTCCTCAACAATACCACATCTAATCATGCCAGTTTGTAATTCCTGATAATATTCTTCTACAGAATTTTTTCCTTGTCTTAAGCGCTGCAATTTTTGAAGTAATTCACGTTGATAATATGGTGGAACCCAACGAGTACGCATAGCAGTTTTCAAAGCAGCCCAAGTAGTTGGAATAGGATATAATCTACAATGTTCAGACCACCACACACATGCAAAACTAGTAAAAGCACAAACAGCAGCAGCAACACGTCTCTCCTCGGGGTATTGTAAACATGTAAAACGTTGTTCAGTTTCTAACTCCCAAGTAAGATATATATCAGGAACATATCTACCCTCAAATGGTGGAATATTCAATTTCAGTTTAGGAAGATGGTCATGATCTCGTACCTGAGCTGGGAATGCAGCCCTACCATTGCGATTATTTGCATGTGGACGACCTGGTGCTGGTACGTAGTTTTGATTTTGATCAACCTCATCCTCGTAATCGCCCGCATAATCGTCCTCCTCAGCGGCAGCGGGAGCCATAGAAGCATCAACAGTAGGTGCAGCGGCACCAGAAGTTTGACCGGGCTCAAGGGGAACGCGCTGTGCTCGTCCCACTTGATTTGGAAGGCGACGTTGTTGTTGTTGTAGAGGTGCGACAGGTGCAGCCGGCGGTGGTTGTGGAAGACGCGCGAGCAATTCATTAAACTTGTTATCGAGCTTTGTTTCGAACGTCTTCTCAATTCCATCTATCTTCTCCATGGCCTCTTCAAATCTGTTTAGCACATCTTGCACCTGTCCACTCATCATTTGCTGAAATTTATCATGTAGCTGTTTGTTCGTCATGTTCTCCCAATTAGTCTCATCGGCTTGTGATCCTGCCATGGTTAGCAGCAATAGAAACACACAAGAATATGATCCTACAGACTACTAGGAAGTGGTGGTGGTGGTGGTGTATCACAAATCCGTCCAGCGAATCTCAAATGCTTACCAGTTCTTATCGAGCAGCAGGTGGTGATCGGCCACCGTTGTAGTCAAAACTCTCAAAGATTGGACAGAGCGATTGCCAGGTGGTGTCAAACGCACGACGTAGATGTATGTGGAGCTGGGAAGGCTTATGATATGGTAGCAAAAATGTCAACAATAATCAATTCAGAGATGCAAAGTTGAATAAACGCTCAACGACGGTACGGTGCTGGTCCTAGGCTAGACCGTACTAGAGACGCGAGCCTAGAACACTAACAAAATCACGGCGCGGCACGTAAACAAGGGAAGAGCACACTCTAAAAAAAAATTCATTTTTTTTTTGCGCTCCTTTTTTTTTGCAAAAAAATCACTATAATGGCGAGTGTCTCAAAACTCTTCCCAAGTCAAACTAACAGGAATGGCACAAAAAAAAATTTTGACAATTTTTTTTTTGGAAATCAGGGCAGCGACGACGAAAAAGTGCGACAAAAAATCACTATGATGGCAAGTGTCTCAAAACGCTCCCTGGGACCTAAAAATAGGATAGGGAAAAAATATTTTTGACTGCCAAAATTTTGGCCTAAAAACTGCCCGGGGGTCTCCAGACTCATCACTTCCTTACAATTCTACAATACATCTTTAAATTCAGCATCATGCACATATTGATCTTTGATGGTCTCCAAACCAAATATTTTAAAGTCAAGTTGTGAAAGCATAGTATAACGACGAGACAATGCATCAGCAATAACATTTTCTTTACCCTTCTTGTGTTTAATGACATAAGGGAAAGTCTCAATAAATTCAACCCATTTAGCATGTCTACGGTTCAGTTTTGCTTGACTTTTAATGTGTTTCAAAGATTCATGATCAGAATGTATAACAAATTCTTTGGGCCATAAATAATGTTGCCATGTTTCTAAGGTCCGAACAAGAGCATATAATTCTTTATCATAAGTAGAATAGTTCAGACTAGGCCCACTCAATTTTTCAGAAAAGTATGCAACAGGTTTGCCATCTTGTAATAAAACACCTCCTAATCCAATTCCACTAGCATCACATTCAAGCTCAAAAGTCTTATTAAAATCAGGAAGTTGGAGTAAAGGAGCATGTGTCAACTTATCTTTTAATACCGTGAAAGCTTCTTCCTGTGAGGTAACCCAAACAAAAGGCACATCCTTCTTTGTAAGCTCATTGAGAGGTGCAGCAATGGTACTGAAATCTCTCACAAAACGCCTATAGAAACCAGCGAGGCCAAGGAAACTCCTCACTTGTGTGACCGTTTTGGGCTGCGGCCAACTCTCAATAGCTTCAATCTTGGCTTTATAAACTTTAATTCCCTGTGGAGTAACAACATAGCCAAGAAAAGATACTCGGTCGGTGCAAAAGGTGCACTTCCCAAGGTTACCAAACAAACGTGCATCACGTAGAGTAATAAAAACAGCACGTAAATGTTCAAAATGTTCCTCCAAAGATCTGCTATAAATCAATATATCATCAAAGTAAACTACCACAAATCGTCCAATGAAAGCACGTAAAACTTCGTTCATTAATCTCATGAAAGTACTAGGTGCATTAGTTAACCCAAAAGGCATGACTAACCACTCATATAAACCGAACTTAGTTTTAAATGTTGTTTTCCATTCATCTCCCAATTTCATACGAATTTGATGGTATCCACTACGCAAATGAACTTTGGAGAATATTGTAGAGCCACTCAATTCATCAAGCATATCATCTAGCCTAGGAATAGGATGACGATAACGAATAGTAATATTATTAATGCCTCTACAATCAACAGACATACGTGACGTACCATCCTTTTTTGGCACTAGTATAATAGGAACAGCACAAGGACTAAGAGATTCGCGTATATAACCTTTGTCGAGCAGCTCCTGTACTTGACGCATAATCTCCTTCGTCTCCTCTGGATTGGTATGGTATGGCGCACGGTTTGGCAACGAAGCACCGGGAATTAAGTCAATTTGATGCTCAATCCCGCGAATAGGTGGTAGTCCCGGTGGCACGTCTTGTGGAAAGACGTCAGCGAACTCCTGCAAAATGTTAGTGACAGCAGGAGGCAACGAGGAAGGCACGTCCTCGAATGAAAATAACGCCTCTTTGCACACAAAAGCATAGCAAACAGATTTGCTGAAATCTAGCTCATCAATATCAGATTTGGTGGCAAGTAAACATGCACTTTTCAATTTAATTTCAGAAACAACACTAGATGGTTTATTATTAGGCTTCATTTGTTGCTCAAATTCTTTTGCCACAATCTGATTTTCACTCTTATTTTTCTCCTGTTTTGCTTTACTAGCTCTATTAATATCATCTTTCAAAATAGAATCAGGAGTCATAGGAAGCAAAGTAATATGTTTATCCTTATGAACAAGAGTATACTGATTGTTTCTACCATGGTGTACAGAATTTTTATCAAATTGCCATGGTCTACCAAGTAATAATGAACATGCTTGCATGGGTACCACATCACAATCAACATAATCAGCATATGTAGAGATACTAAAATGCACACGAACAATACATGTTACCTTAACCTTGCCGCTGTTGTTGAACCATTGGATATAGTAAGGATGTGGATGTGGTCTTGTGGTGAGAGATAGCTTCTCCACCATCTCCATGCTAGCCAAGTTGTTGCAGCTCCCTCCATCTATGATGACGCGAACAGAACGTTCCTTCACAACTCCCTTTGTATGGAACAAATTATGCCTCTGATTTTGCTCAGCTTGTGTGATATGCACACTCAAAACACGTTGAGCAACTAAACATTCATACCTGTCAGCGTCTTCAGGAGCCATGTATTGCGTCTCATGATCAGAGTCATCTCCACCGTGTTCTTCACTTGTAATAAGAGCCAAAGTCTCCTCATCATAGTCACTAGCGGACTCATACCCACCATCCTCAGTAGCAATCATAACACGCGGAGATTGGCATTCTCTCACATAATGACCTCTTCCCTTACAACGACGACAAATAATATCATGTGTGTGCCCTGTTGATGCCATTGATGAAGAAGAGCTTTGTGCAGGCCCAGAAGGTGTACTCTTGGCAGATGGTGGTGGTGGTGCCTGTTTTCTTGTATCTCGGTTGGAATTGGCGGCTGAAGTCAGTGGTGCTGCAGTAGGACGTGTGGGAGTAGAGGAGGCACGCGGTGTCCATGATGAAGATCGACCTGCAGAAAAATTAGTTCACGCCAATGCCTGTCGATCCTGCACTTCACGTTCAGCTTTACAAGCAAGATGGAATAAACGAGTGATATTATTATACTCCTTATACTCTAGAATGGTCTGAATCTCTCTATTTAATCCACCCATAAAACGTGCAAGCATAGCTTCATTCTCCTCAACAATACCACATCTAATCATGCCAGTTTGTAATTCCTGATAATATTCTTCTACAGAATTTTTTCCTTGTCTTAAGCGCTGCAATTTTTGAAGTTATTCACGTTGATAATATGGTGGAACCCAACGAGTACGCATAGCAGTTTTCAAAGCAGCCCAAGTAGTTGGAATAGGATATAATCTACAATGTTCAGACCACCATACACATGCAAAACTAGTAAAAGCACAAACAGCAGCAGCAACACGTCTCTCCTCGGGGTATTGTAAACATGTAAAACGTTGTTCAGTTTCTAACTCCCAAGTAAGATATATATCAGGAACATATCTACCCTCAAATGGTGGAATATTCAATTTCAGTTTAGGAAGATGGTCATGATCTCGTACCTGAGCTGGGAATGCAGCCCTACCATTGCGATTATTTGCATGTGGACGACCTGGTGCTGGTACGTAGTTTTGATTTTGATCAACCTCATCCTCGTAATCGCCCGCATAATCGTCCTCCTCAGCGGCAGCGGGAGCCATAGAAGCATCAACAGTAGGTGCAGCGGCACCAGAAGTTTGACCAGGCTCAAGGGGAACGCGCTGTGCTCGTCCCACTTGATTTGGAAGGCGACGTTGTTGTTGTTGTAGAGGTGCGACAGGTGCAGCCGGCGGTGGTTGTGGAAGACGCGCGAGCAATTCATTAAACTTGTTATCGAGCTTTGTTTCGAACGTCTTCTCAATTCCATCTATCTTCTCCATGGCCTCTTCAAATCTGTTTAGCACATCTTGCACCTGTCCACTCATCATTTGCTGAAATTTATCATGTAGCTGTTTGTTCTTCATGTTCTCCCAATTAGTCTCATCGGCTTGTGATCCTGCCATGGTTAGCAGCAATAGAAACACACAAGAATATGATCCTACAGACTACTAGGAAGTGGTGGTGGTGGTGTATCACAAATCCGTCAAGCGAATCTCAAATGCTTACCAGTTCTTATCGAGCAGCATGTGGTGATCGGCCACCGTTGTAGTCAAAACTCTCAAAGATTGGACAGAGCGATTGCCAGGTGGTGTCAAACGCACGACGTAGATGTATGTGGAGCTGGGAAGGCTTATGATATGGTAGCAAAAATGTCAGCAATAATCAATTCAGAGATGCAAAGTTGAATAAACGCTCAACGGCGGTACTGTGCTGGTCCTAGGCTAGACCGTACTAGAGACGCGAGCCTAGAACACTAACAAAATCACGGCGCGGCACATAAACAAGGGAAGAGCACACTCTAAAAAAATCGTTTTTTTTGCGCTCCTTTTTTTTGTGCAAAAAATCACTATAATGGCGAGTGTCTCAAAACTCTTCCCAAGTCAAACTATCAGGATTGGCACGAATTTTTTTTTTGACAATTTTTTTTCGGAAATCAGGGCAGCGACGACGAAAAAGTGCGACAAAAAATCACTATGATGGCGAGTGTCTCAAAACGCTCCCTGGGACCTAAAAATAGGATAGGGAAAAAATATTTTTGACTGCCGAAATTTTGGCCTAAAAACTGCCCGGGGGTCTCCAGACTTTTTTTTTCCGAATCCTAGTCAGGCAAGGAAACACGAATCAGAAAATAGATGGGTCTCGAAAACAAATCTAATATGAAAAGAACTCGGATTGGTGGTGGATATATGGTGGTAGAATATGGCAGCGGTGATGGTATATGGCAGCGGTGGTAGGATATGGCAGCGGTGGTGGTATATGGCAGCGGTGGTGGTATATGGTGCGGCGGCGGCGTGACAAACTGTGACAGAACTAGAAACTCTAAAGGACTAGACGCTAAGACCAGCAACTAGACATGACGATGCAACCGCAAATTCAACAAAGCAAAAACCCTAAAAAGATTATGCAAAGGCTCAGATTGGTTCGGATATGATGAACTAACCCTAATTTTTTTTTTGGCTTTTTCGTGGACTGTAGTTATGAAGAACAGACTCGATCTAAACTACGAAAAACTGTAAAATCTCAGCGAGCAACCTGGAAATCTGATACCACTTGATAGAGGCGAGGGTGTCCCGATCTTTCGATGAGATGATAGCTATCGTTTTTGGTGGAGTAGACTTTGACGATTCGATTACGAACGTGCGAGGACGTCGCGCCTTAGCAATCGCTAAACCAACTCCGAGAGGTTATTGACCACGCCGGAGCACAATCAACCTGACCACGAGGGTCTATCTCCTGCAAGCAAACGAAGAACAAGCAAGAAACTAAGATTTGCAATCTGGATATCGCGAATATAAGATGAAAGCTTTATTGATCAAGGTGGGGTTCTGTGACGTCTTGGTCTGGTCGTTGAACACAAACTGATATGGACATAGCTATTATGGATACATCTACAAATATTAGACGACATATTTTTCAGGTGATTTCTAGTAATAAATGTTTAATTATTTGTTTTTCTAATGGATACAAATATACTACACATTTAATTGTTGTATGCAGACTTAAAGAAGATCTATACCCACCACGTATGAAGACGTGTGTCTCCAGATTCACACAAACGTGTGTTGATGAGGACATCAATACCATTGTTACACCCACAGCCCCTGCTTCTATACATACTGGACCAATTACTAGAGCTCGCGCACGCCAATTAAAATATCAGGTACTTTCGTTTCTTGGTAATGATTCTAAAGTTCATGAGAATATGATGCTGCCTAAATTGGATACATTTGTTTTGCTTACAAATGAAGGGCCTAGCTTGGACAAGAAAGAGGAACCTTGGAGCAAGTTCAAGCATGGAGATGATGGCATGCACAAGGGGAACAAGAACGGAGTTACAAGTGATGATTTCAGGACTTTGAAGCCACCATAATGAGTGCAGGAAGCCTTGGACGAAATATACAAGATGTCACTTCATAAATTTCGTCCAGAGGCTATTATGGGTGCTGCGTCACCTTATTATTAGGCCAGGCCCATGTAATTTCGAAATACTTGAGTATAGGCTGTTTTTAGAGTCCGTATGTGTGGGGAAACAAGAGATGGGGTTGGTTTCGGACCCCTCCTTCAAGGGCCACGAAATCCCCTCCTCTTCCTCCATATATACAGCCCTTAGGGCACCGTTTAGACTTTGCGTTTTGTTTAGATTAAAAGTTCGCCATAGCTGCAACTTCGCGTACTTCGTTTGTGTTCAACGACCAGACCAAGACGTCACAGAACCCCACCTTGATCAATAAAGCTTTCATCTTATATTCGCAATATCCAGATTGCAAATCTTAGTTTCTTGCTTGTTCTTCGTTTGCTTGCAGGAGATAGACCCTCGTGGTCAGGTTGATTGTGCTCCGGCGTGGTCAATAACCTCTCGGAGTTGGTTTAGCGATTGCTAAGGCGCGACGTCCTCGCACGTTCGTAGTCGGATCGTCAAAGTCTACTCCACCAAAAACGATAGCTATCATCTCATCGAAAGATCGGGACACCCTCGCCTCTATCATGTGTGCATGTGCATGCACTTGCACTACCAAGATGCCACGGTCGTTGTCAAGAAGGTGGGACCATGTGCATGCAAATCCATGAGAACGTCCAGGAAATTCTTGCTACGGTGTGCAACGGCCTGGCGTGCAATCCTTTGTCCAAGAAACATCAACCAATAGGTGGGCTCCAACGTGGGCCAATTCCGCTCCCGCATGCGTGAGCTTCACGGCCTGGTCCAGCACATCGTGCGCCGTCAGGATTCGTTCGCCGCCCGACTGGCCGAGGGCATCTCCGCACTTAATAAATAGCGTTTAAATTAGGGTTTAGATTTGGGTTTTGTTTAGAGAAGTTTAGCTATTGCTACTTTTATTTGTCTTCGCTCGTAGCGGCTAGTGCGACCGTCAAGACATTCTATCGGAATCCCAACTTGTGAGATTTATTCATCTAGCATATCCGCAATTTCAGATTGCTTGGCTATTATTTTCTTGCATGTTCTTCGATTTGCTTGCAGGAAAAATCCTTCGTGGATAGGTCGATCGCGCCGTTGGCTCGGTCGATAACGCCGTGGAGTTGGTTCAGCGATTGCCGTGGATATCAGTCGTGTACGGTTCTCCCTGTACGGTTGGTAGCCGGATCGTGAGGGTCAAATCCCACCCAAAATCGTAGTTATCCTCTCTCATCGAAAGATCGGGTCCCCGGTTCACATCAAGTGGTATCAGTTTTCAGGTTCATCGGTGAGAGATTTACAGTTTTATTAGGTTAGATTGTTTTTCAGTCCTATAACCCACAAAAAAGCCAAAAAAAAATTAGATTAGTTCATCCGCTGCACCTATCTTTTTAGCCTTTAGCAATTTGTATCTAGTATTTGCTTTGTTGAATTTTTGGTTGCATTCATCCTAGTATTAGTGCTGGTTTAGATCAGTTTGGGAGAAAATCATCTACTAGATCAATCTATTTTTGTCCACTCCCCTAATCTGTCCGCCGCCGCGCACGCATCGTCCATCGCTTTTCAAGCGTACACATTGTCTGGCTAGATCAAAAAAAAATTTTGTCTACCATAATTTTTTTGGTCGCGAGTTAGTTGTTAATCTGAAAAAAATAGCTATAGTAGATTTCCATCGGGAGTTCCATCTTTTGTTTATTCCAATTCTGCTCTTATCTTGTTGCTTTTGATTTGATCGGCCGCTCACATCTGCGTCACTGTTGCTCATCATTACAATCCATCTACCTGCCGCCCACTGTCTGTCCGATTCACGCGTCTGAGACAGCGCCGCTGTTCCTTTTGCTATCCAAAATACTGCTGTGTTTGTCTTCTGCGTTGCCGTACTGCTTTTGCACGTGTGCGTTGCCTAGCCACGCATCTCACTGGTTTGTAATCTCCAGTGTACACCTCGGTCGTTCTCTGTAGCACTTTGATTCGGCCCTGCTATCCTCTTACTTCCTGTGTATACTTTTGAGAACCGGCCTGGTACAAGAAGAGAAAAAAAAATTTAAAGAGAAAAAAAAGAAAAAAAAAGAAAAAGAAAGTGAAAAAAAAAACAGAGGGGAAACAGCAAGAAAAAAAAAAAGCTCCGGCCAGTTAGCGTCTTTTGGAATATCTCCTTGTTGTCCAGAACCTTTACTTTGCTCGTATACGTGTCTGCTGGACATTTTTTTTTTCCAGTTCTAGGTTGCCATACACTGTCGTTTATACCTCACTTATATCTAGCTATTTAGAGCTTTCATATTTTTATGGGCTTCCACTCATTTGATTTAGTATCTGGGCTTAGATTGTTTTCTCTCTTGCTAGTCGACTGCCAGCACTAGTTAGGAGTTTGAGCAATTATTCAACTTGCATTGCTTTTTGCTAAATTGTGCCACTGATATTGTGAGTTGAGAAGCCTTTGCCAAGCTACACTTTTTCTACCAATAAGTACAGGTTCCGGCTCTACTGATTCCTGGTTATCGCTCCATCCAATCTTCATCGGTCGTTTGAAGCCAACACCAACGCGCCGATCACCACCTGTTGCATTGGTAAGAACAAGTAAGAATTTGATACTAAGCTTGAGTGTGAGCGAAAAAATTTCCACCACGTCCTACTAGTTGATAGGGTTTATACACTGTGTTTTTTCTCTTTCACTAACAATGGCACAGGATCAACCCACACTTGAGGGTCTCATCGCGGATGTGAAAATCACCAGCGAGCGTCTCGCCCAACTTGAGGGTGCTCAGATTGCGGCCGAAGAGAGGCTCAAGGCCATAGAGGATGCACAGGGTGTTGCGAACACACAGCTAAAGGACATCTTGTCACGTCTTGACGAGTTGCGGACTGCACCCCCCGTCAACAACAATGCTGATCCTCGCAACTCCACGGGTGGCGCCGCTATTTCGCGAGCTCGGCGTGTGCCCATGGGTCATCCACAACACCCAGCTGCTGCCACTGATGCCACCACCATAAACCAACACCAACAAATTCCTCCCCGCGTCGAGCAATATGGGGACAACTAAGAGGATTATTCTGGTGACACCGAAGACGACCAAATGGTCAACCACCACAATGACCGTGCTCATCGACAACTACGTTTCAACCGTCAAGGTATGGCACGAGGTCAACCCAGGTATGATGTTAGAGATTATGAACACTCTAGTGCCAAAATCAAATTTACTATGCCTGCTTTCAATGGTAAATATAATCCAGATGTTTATCTTGACTGGGAACTTTCTGTTGAACAAAAATTTGCATGTCATGATATTCCTGAGAACCAAAGAGTTAGGACAGCCACTAGTGAATTTACAAATTTTGCTTCCATGTGGTGGAGTGAATATTGTCGTATTAATGCAAATAATATACCTACTACTTGGGATGCTTTAAAACGAGCTATGCGACAGCGTTATGTTCCTTCATATTATGCTCGTGATAAACTCAATGAATTGCAACGTTTAAAACAAGGTAGCAGTTCTGTAGAGGATTATTATCAAGAATTGCAAACTGGCTTAGTGCGATGTGGCTTAGTTGAAACCGAAGATGCTATGATGGCTAGATTTTTAGGTGGTTTGAATCATGATATTCAGGATATATTAGACTATAAGGAGTACAATTCTATTACTCGTTTGTTTCATTTTGCTTGTAAAGCTGAAAGGGAAGTACAGGGACGACACAACAAGGGACGAGGTAACTTTTCTGCAGGTCGACACTCATCATGGACACACTCTCCAACTGTCCCACCCACTACCGAGAAAACACCACATATCTCGAACAATGGTGCACTCCCAACAAGTTCAAAATCAGCTCCACAATCCTCTGCAAATTCAAAAGCAATTTCTCAAGCACCCACCACTTCGCCTGGACGCACAAGGGACATGAAGTGTCATATATGCAAAGGTGGCGGGCACTTGATGAAGGACTGCCCAAATAAACGTACTTTCATTGTGCGAGAAGATGGTGAGTACTCCTCCGCTAGTGATTTGGATGAAGAGACACAAGCCATGCTTGCTACTAATCATGTAGGTGTCACGGAGGAGCAAGAGGAGATACATATTAATGCTGATATGGCGGATAAATTCCCAAGCCTTGTAACCATGCGAGTACTTAGTGCCCAGGTGGGGCATACTGAGATGCCTCAACGCCATAATCTTTTTCAAACTAAGTTTGTTGTCAAAGGGCATTCTGTTCGTGTGATAATCGATGGTGGAAGCTGCAATAATTTAGCAAGCATAGAGATGGTAGGGAAACTTGGCCTCACCACTACAAGACATCCCCATCCATATAACATCCAATGGTTCAACGACTGTGGTAAGTTGAAGGTAACACGTCGTGTGAGAGTACACTTTACGCTTGGTTCATATCATGATTACGTTGACTGTGATGTCGTACCTATGCAAGCTTGTTCTTTATTGTTAGGTCGACCTTGGCAATATGATAATAGTGTTACCCATCATGGTAGAACAAATTCGTATACTTTCGTGTTTGAAGGAAAAACCATTAACTTGCTTCCAATGACCCCCGATGAAATAATAAATGATGGGAAAGCTAAATCAACGGATCATGCTATGCATAGTATGCTTGCGATCAATTCTGAATTTTTTTCGTTGTGTGTCTCAACTTTTGATCTCGAAATATCGCATGCTCAGATAGCTCATTTAAGTCCCCATAATTCATATATATACTCTGCGTGGGGTAAAATTCATCATGATATTCATAATTCTATGCTCCGACAAGAGAACATATATCATGATATTCATAATGGTGCTATTACAAATTTATCACATCCTCATGAGCTAACACCTTTGGAGCGGCCTATATACATTGCATCTATTTTTGCTTTGCTCTATGATGTGTTTCAGGTAAATGAAAGCCGAGGACGGCTTTGTTTTCAAGAAAGGGAGGATGATATGGACATAGCTATTATGGATACATCTACAAATATTAGACGACATATTTTTCAGGTGATTTCTAGTAATAAATGTTTAATTATTTGTTTTTCTAATGGATACAAATATACTACACATTTAATTGTTGTATGCAGACTTAAAGAAGATCTATACCCACCACGTATGAAGACGTGTGTCTCCAGATTCACACAAACGTGTGTGCATGTGCATGCACTTGCACTACCAAGATGCCACGGTCGTTGTCAAGAAGGTGGGACCATGTGCATGCAAATCCATGAGAACGTCCAGGAAATTCTTGCTACGGTGTGCAACGGCCTGGCATGCAATCCTTTGTCCAAGAAACATCAACCAATAGGTGGGCTCCAACGTGGGCCAATTCCGCTCCCGCATGCGTGAGCTTCACGGCCTGGTCCAGCACATCGTGCGCCGTCAGGATTCGTTCGCCGCCCGACTGGCCGAGGGCATCTCCGCACTTAATAAATAGCGTTTAAATTAGGGTTTAGATTTGTGTTTTGTTTAGAGAAGTTTAGCTATTGCTACTTTTATTTGTCTTCGCTCGTAGCGGCTAGTGCGACCGTCAAGACATTCTATCGGAATCCCAACTTGTGAGATTTATTCATCTAGCATATCCGCAATTTCAGATTGCTTGGCTATTATTTTCTTGCATGTTCTTCGATTTGCTTGCAGGAAAAATCCTTCGTGGATAGGTCGATCGCGCCGTTGGCTCGGTCGATAACGCCGTGGAGTTGGTTCAGCGATTGCCGTGGATATCAGTCGTGTACGGTTCTCCCTGTACGGTTGGTAGCCGGATCGTGCGGGTCAAATCCCACCCAAAATCGTAGTTATCCTCTCTCATCGAAAGATCGGGTCCCCGGTTCACATCACAAATGAAGTACGCGAAGTTGCAGCTATGGCGAACTTTTAATCTAAACAAAACCCAAAGTCTAAACGGTGCCCTAAGGGCTGTATATATGGAGGAAGAGGAGGGGATTTCGTGGCCCTTGGAGGAGGGGTCCGAAACCAACCCTATCTCTTGTTTCCCCACACATACGGACTCTAAAAACAGCCTATACTCAAGTATTTCGAAATTACATGGGCCTGGCCTAATAATAAGGTGACGCAGCACCTATAATAGACTCTGGACGAAATTTATGAAGTGGCATCTTGTATATTTCGTCCAAGGCTTCCTGCACTCATTATGGTGGCTTCAAAGTCCTGAAATCATCACTTGTAACTTCGTTCTTGTTCCCCTTGCGCATGCCATCATCTCCATGCTTGAACTTGCTCCAAGGTTCCTCTTTCTTGTCCAAGCTAGGCCCTTCATTTGTAAGCAAAACAAATGTATCCAATTTAGGCAGCATCATATTCTCATGAACATTAGAATCATTACCAAGAAACGAAAGTACCTGATAATTTAATTGCCGTGCGCGAGTTCTAGTAATTGGTCCAGTATGTATAGCAGCAGGGGCTGTGGGTGTAACAATGGTATTGATGTCCTCATCAATGGTGATCAAAATGGGTGAGGTTGCGAAAGTCGGTGGTGGTAATGCGGATGATGTGGTGAAAGCCCTAGGCAAAGATGCCAAAGTTCCAAAATGTTGATGGTGTCAAATGATGATGGTCGTATTTTTGTGGAAAGGGGGATGTCAAGAGCTTTAAAATGAGCTAAAGAACGTCAAAATCGGAGTTCGGATGAATTAGTTATGGGCAAAACAAAAATCTGTCGAAGTCAGTTTTTACAGGGGTCAGACGTCCGATAAGGGTCGGTCGTCCGATGGCTGGAGCGCGGAACGGACGTCCGGAAATGACCGGAAGTCCATAGTTTTGGCTCGGGATGGGTGGTTCCGGTCGTCCGGTAATGGTCGGACATCCGGTGGTTACAGGGGCTCGGACGTCCGATAAAACGTCGGTCGTCCGGTGGGTCTGGGTCAACGCAAGATGCGAGTTTTGAGAAGCGATTTTGGGCAGAAATTGGGGATTTTGGGGTCAAAATTGATGAGATTTCGTGGATAGAAAGTGGGGAAAATTGGGGAGATGCTAGATCCACTCGAAACCAAGCAAATCCGTGGATCAAAATCAACTAAACATCATCATACCAACAAATCACAAAAAATTTGGGGCTATTTTTGGTGGGGATTTTCGAAATTGAGGAAGAACACAACAAAATTAGGTTAGAAAAAGAGGGGTAGGGGCTCCAAAATCGTGATCAACGTGGCTCTGATACCAAGATGATGTAGGGTAGAACCCTAGGGCCCGATCTTTCACGATTGGAGGGATCCTACGAAGAATGCGAGGGGAAACACGAGGGAAAACGAGGGAAATCACTCAAACCAACAAGATTCGATTACACATGTGCTAGATCCTCGAAACTCAAAGAGATACACGATCCACGGTCAACAAGGGATGATACAAACTGTAACTAGTTCTCCTGCATGAGGAGGTCTTGAGGTCTTCCCGTTAGGGGTCTTGAATCCGCTTAGGGGATCTTCTCCGTAGAGGTCGTGAACTCCGATGGAGAAGTAACCAGGTGGATGAGCAAAGCTCTATCTCTAAATTGAGCTAATCCTTTGCTGATCCTAACTAGGAGGACGTGGAGGAGTATATATAGTCTAGGACCACGAAGGGGTAAGTGAGGGATACATGGGCCTCGGCCCGATACTCTGCGCACAGATAGGCGTCGGTCGTCCGACAGGTACCGGACGTTCGGTGGCTTGCGAGGGTCCGGTCGTCTGGTACTTGTTGGACGTCCGGCGTTTTGGCTCTGCATAGGTGGCACCGGATTTTCGGTCGGCATCGGTCGTCCGGTGGCTGACGCGTGTCGGACATCCGGCATCTGGCGGTTGTCCGGTCGCTATAGACTTCAGCAGCAGCGGGTGTTCTGGCAGGTGGAAACTCCAGGCGTCGGACGTCCGGTATGGACCGGTCGTCCGGTGGCTGTCGGACGTCCGAGAGCTGTAGCTTGCAGGCAGCTCCTTCTCTTACTCCGACTCCTCGCTGTCTTGTCCAATGCTCCTAGCTGGTCCATGGTCTTCCTCTTGGTTCCTGGTCATGCATAGCACATATGTTTGAGGTAGTAGCCATGTCTCATATGTGGAGAGTGAAGGTTCGGAGAGGAACGAGTTAACCTTGTGTCCAATGGCGTATACTTGAGGTCTCGTCATATGTCCTCTTGGGGCTTGGAGAGTAGACATAGTGTACATGGGGATGATCATAGGATGCTCCGCATCACCAAAGAGAAGGTCTCATTCACGGTCTCATAGCTTGACTCGGAGTATGAGTCCCGTTGGGGCGCCGTCTTCATGTTGCTGAAGAGGTTCATGCTTGTCGCCGTGGTCGAAGAGGATGGTCCTTGCTCGACTGTCTTGTGGCCGTCTTGTTGTAGCAGGCCCATATGATGTGGCACCTCGTAGCTTGTCTCCATGACCGAAGGGAATTTCCCATGCTCGGCCATCTTCCTTGAGGGGCTTTCGAAGATGGAAGTGTCGCCCTCGCTCGTAGGGGGTCGCCGTGTTGTGGAAGATGTCGATGTAGGCGAACTCATGGGAAGTAGGCGAAGATGCCGTACGTCCAAAGGCGAAGATGCCTTGATAGCACTTGGCAAAGATGCCGAAGTGGTGGTGGTAGTAGCCGTAGCGTCCTCTTGGTGGTGCTTGTCTCGCAGTCTTCTCTTGTGGTCATGAAGGTTGGCCGTAGCTTGATGTAGAGCTTGTTGGGACTTGTAGGTAGGCGCATCTCGAGCATCTTCATGTTGATGGTGTCGTTGTCGTACTTGAGCTCGTAGTAGATGTCGTTCGTCGTCGTCGTGCACATGTTGCTTGGAGGTGACTTGCCCTTCATGACGATGTGGATCACGAATGTGATGATGGTCACCATGGAGATGTGGACGGTGACGAATTGCGCTTGCATCGCTTGTGCGCTCTGAAGATGATCGACTTGCTCGCCGCCGCCTTGAAGATGAAGAAGGGGAAGAACTGTTGACCAACAAGGCCCGAATCTCCTCCATCCTTGCATCTTTCTCCTCCTTTTATGTGGAGAACTTGTGGTCGAGGTAGTCTCATGTACGTAGCTCGAATTGTTGTATGTCAGTGGCGAGGTTGTCGATGCGCTCTCGCAATCTTGATTGTGCGCCTTTCGTTGCTCGTTGTAGTTCGAAGATGGACGTTTTGGTGATGTAGTTGTTCGCGCCGTCGTTGTCGTTGAAGACCGAAGATGAAATGCCTTGCCTATCCATCACAAGACTTGAGCAAATATGAGTGGAAGAAAGGAGAGAACTATACCAAATGTACCTTGGCCGATGTTGAGAATGGATCAATGATCACTTAATGATGTTACAAGGAAATAGCACAATTGGTACCGATCTCGTCAATTTCTCACACCTACACAAATAAGGCTTATGGAGTAGCTTGGTGAGGATAGTGGCACAAAAATTTGATGCAAACTGTTAGCAAGAGTCAATAATGTTGAAAGAGATTCACAAATTCGCAAGTGAAACAAGTAGACCAAATAGCAATATGTGGCACACGAAAACAAACACACGGATAGATAAATGGGGTCGTGCAACCAAGGGATGAGCACAAAATGTGGAATCCACGAAAAATGCTCTTGTTGCACAACTCTAGAGAGACGCTAGCACGATTGTTCAATAGGCGGATACGACACTTGTGCACAACCTATAGGAGACAAAAATGCAACGACTTCTATCCCAAGTATACTATGTATATATGGTTCCAGGAGTTTCTCTCAAGATGATCCAATATGATCTTATATGCAATGCGGTATGATGCTATGACTCTTGCTTACAAGCTTCTTTTCTCTTTCTCTTTTGCTTAAAAGCTTTATTCTCTTTTTTTATATGGCCACTATGCGAAATGCACAAACCAAGATAGCAAATGTGTATATGCGGGAACAATCTTGATGTAGGGTAGAACCCTAGGTGGCCGATCTTTCATAATTGGAGCGAATCCCATGAAGAACACGAAGAACACGAGGGGAAACACAAGAGAATCACACAAACCAACAAGATTCGAATACACATGTGCTAGATCCTCGAAACACAAAGAGATACACGATCCACAATCAACAAGGGACGATACAAGTAGCAAGTTCTTGATGAGGACATCAATACCATTGTTACACCCACAGCCCCTGCTTCTATACATACTGGACCAATTACTAGAGCTCGCGCACGCCAATTAAAATATCAGGTACTTTCGTTTCTTGGTAATGATTCTAAAGTTCATGAGAATATGATGCTGCCTAAATTGGATACATTTGTTTTGCTTACAAATGAAGGGCCTAGCTTGGACAAGAAAGAGGAACCTTGGAGCAAGTTCAAGCATGGAGATGATGGCATGCACAAGGGGAACAAGAACGGAGTTACAAGTGATGATTTCAGGACTTTGAAGCCACCATAATGAGTGCAGGAAGCCTTGGACGAAATATACAAGATGCCACTTCATAAATTTCGTCCAGAGGCTATTATAGGTGCTGCGTCACCTTATTATTGGGCCAGGCCCATGTAATTTTGAAATACTTGAGTATAGGCTATTTTTAGAGTCCATATGTGTGGGGAAACAAGAGATAGGGTTGGTTTCGGACCCCTCCTTCAAGGGTCACGAAATCCCCTCCTCTTCCTCCATATATACAGCCCTTAGGGCACCGTTTAGACTTTGGGTTTTGTTTAGATTAAAAGTTCGCCATAGCTGCAACTTCGCGTACTTCATTTGTGTTCAACGACCAGACCAAGACGTCACAGAACCCCACCTTGATCAATAAAGCTTTCATCTTATATTCGCAATATCCAGATTGCAAATCTTAGTTTCTTGCTTGTTCTTCGTTTGCTTGCAGGAGATAGACCCTCGTGGTCAGGTTGATTGTGCTCCGGCGTGGTCAATAACCTCTCAGAGTTGGTTTAGCGATTGCTAAGGCGCGACGTCCTCGCACGTTTGTAGTCGGATCGTCAAAGTCTACTCCACCAAAAACGATAGCTATCATCTCATCGAAAGATCGGGACACCCTCGCCTCTATCAAGTGGTATCAGATTTCCAGGTTGCTCGGTGAGATTTTACAGTTTTTCGTAGTTTAGATCGAGTCTGTTCTTCATACCTACAGTCCACGAAAAAGCCAAAAAAAAATTAGGGTTAGTTCATCATATCTGAACCAATCTGAGCCTTTGCATAATCTTTTTAGGGTTTTTGCTTTGTTGAATTTGCGGTTGCATCGTCGTGTCTAGTTGCTGGTCTTAGCGTTTAGTCCTTAGAGTTTCGAGTTCTGTCACAGTTTGTCACGCCGCCGCCGCACCATACACCACCACCGCTGCCATATACCGCCACCGCTGCCATATCCTACCACCGCTGCCATATACCATCACCGCAGCCATATTCTACCACCATATATCCACCACCAATCCGAGTTCTTTTTATATTAGATTTGTTTTGGAGACCCATCTATTTTCCGATTCGTGTTTCCCTGCCTGAGTAGGATTCGGAAAAAAAAAAGCGCAAAAAAAAAACGAATTTTTTTTAGAGTGTGCTCTTCCCTTGTTTATGTGCCGCGCCGTGATTTTGTTAGTGTTCTAGGCTCGCGTCTCTAGTAAGGTCTAGCCTAGGACCAGCACAGTACTGTCGTTGAGCGTTTATTCAACTTTGCATCTCTGAATTGATTATTGCTGACCCTTTTTGCTACCATATCATAAGCCTTCCCAGCACCACATACATCTACGTCGTGCGTTTGACACCAACTGGCAATCGCTCTGTCCAATCTTTAAGAGTTTTGACTACAACGGTTGCCGATCACCACCTGCTGCAGGGTAAGAACTGGTAAGCATTTGAGATTCGCTTGACGGTTTTGTGATACACCACCACCACCACTTCCCAGTAGTCTGTAGGATCATATTCTTGTGTGTTTCTATTGCTGCTAACCATGACAGGATCACAAACCGATGAGACTGATTGGGAGAACATGACGAACAAACAGCTACATGATAAATTTCAGCAAATGATGAGTGGACAGGTGCAAGATGTGCTAAACAGATTTGAAGAGGCCATGGAGAAGATAGACGGAATTGAGAAGACGTTCGAAACAAAGCTCGATAACAAGTTTAATGAATTGCTCGCGCGTCTTCCACAACCACCGCCGGCTGCACCTGTCGCACCTCTACAACAACGTCGCCTTCCAAATCAAGTGGGACGAGCACAGCGCGTTCCCCTTGAGCCTGGTCAAACTTCTGGTGCCGCTGCACCTACTGTTGATGCTTCTATGGCTCCTGCTGGCGCTGAGGAGGACGATTATGCGGGCGATTACGAGGATGAGGTTGATCAAAATCAGAACTACGTGCAACCACCACCACCAGGTCATCCACATGCAAATAATCGCAATGGTAGGGCTGCATTACCAGCTCAGGTACGAGATCATGACCATCTTCCTAAACTGAAATTGAATATTCCACCATTTGAGGGTAGATATGTTCCTGATATATATCTTACTTGGGAGTTAGAAACTGAACAACGTTTTACATGTTTACAATATCCCGAGGAGAGACGTGTTGCTGCTGCTGTTTGTGCTTTTACTAGTTTTGCATGTGTATGGTGGTCTGAACATTGTAGATTATATCCTATTCCAACTACTTGGGCTGCTTTGAAAACTGCTATGCGTACTCGTTGGGTTCCACCATATTATCAACGTGAATTACTTCAAAAATTGCAGTGCTTAAGACAAGGAAAAAATTCTGTAGAAGAATATTATCAGGAATTACAAACTGGCGTGATTAGATGTGGTATTGTTGAGGAGAATGAAGCTATGCTTGCATGTTTTATGGGTGGATTAAATAGAGAGATTCAGACCATTCTAGAGTATAAGGAGTATAATAATATCACTCGTTTATTCCATCTTGCTTGTAAAGCTGAACGTGAAGTGCAGGATCGACAGGCATTGGCGCGGACTAACTTTTCTGCAGGTCGACCTTCATCGTGGACACCGCGTGCATCCTCTACTTCCACACATTCTATTGCACCGACACCTCCATCAGCTGCCACCTCCAGCCGTGATACAAGGAAGCAGGCACAACCACTACTATCTGCCAAGAGCACACCTACCGGGCCTGCACAGAGTTCTTCTTCTTCCATGGCATCAACAGGGCATACAAGTGATATTATTTGTCGTCGTTGTAAGGGAAGAGGTCATTATGCGAGAGAATGCAAATCTCAGCGTGTGATGATTGCTACCGAGGATGGTGGGTATGAGTCCGCTAGTGACTATGATGAGGAGACTTTGGCTCTCATTACACGTGAAGAACACGGTGGAGATGATTCTGAACAAGAGACGCAATACATGGCTCCTGAAGACGCTGATAGGTATGAATGTTTAGTTGCTCAACGTGTTTTGAGTGTGCAGGTCACAAAAGCTGAGCAAAATCAGAGGCATAATTTGTTCCATACAAAGGGAGTTGTGAAGGAACGTTCTGTTCGCGTCATCATAGATGGAGGGAGCTGCAACAACTTGGCTAGCATGGAGATGGTGGAGAAGCTCTCTCTCACCACAAGACCACATCCACATCCTTACTATATCCAATGGTTCAACAACAGCGGCAAGGTTAAGGTAACACATACTGTTCGTGTGCATTTTAGTATCTCTACGTATGCTGATTTTGTTGATTGTGATGTGGTACCCATGCAAGCATGTTCCTTATTACTTGGTAGACCATGGCAATTTGATAAAAGTTCTGTACACCATGGTAGAAACAATCAGTATACTCTTGTTCATAAGGATAAACATATTGCTTTGCTTCCTATGTCTCCTGATTCTATTTTGAAAGATGATATTAATAGAGCTAGTAAGGCAAAACAGGAGCAAAATAAGAGTGAAAATCAGATTGTGGCAAAAGAATTTGGGCAACAAATGAATCCTCATAATAAACCATCTAGTGTTGCTTCTGAAATTAAATTGAAAAGTGCATGTTTACTTGCCACCAAATCTGATATTGATGATCTAGATTTCAGCAAATCTGTTTGCTATGCTTTTGTGTGCAAAGAGGCATTATTTTCATTCGAGGACATGCCTTCCTCTTTGCCTCCTGCTGTTACTAACATTTTGCAGGAGTTCGCCGACGTCTTTCCACAAGATGTGCCTCCGGGATTACCACCTATTCGAGGGATTGAGCATCAGATTGACTTAATTCCCGGTGCATCGCTACCCAACCGTGCACCATACCGTACTAATCCAGAGGAGACGAAGGAGATTATGCGTCAAGTCCAGGAGTTGCTCGACAAAGGTTATATACGCGAATCCCTTAGTCCTTGTGCTGTTCCTATTATTCTAGTGCCGAAAAAGGACGGTACATCGCGTATGTGTGTTGATTGTAGAGGCATTAATAATATTACTGTTCGTTATCGTCATCCTATTCCTAGACTAGATGATATGCTTGATGAATTGAGTGGCTCTATAATATCACTGAACAAGAGACGCAATACATGGCTCCTGAAGACGCTGACAGGTATGAATGTTTAGTTGCTCAACGTGTTTTGAGTGTGCAGGTCATAAAAGCTGAGCAAAATCAGAGGCATAATTTGTTCCATACAAAGGGAGTTGTGAAGGAACGTTCTGTTCGCGTCAGCATAGATGGAGGGAGCTGCAACAACTTGGCTAGCATGGAGATGGTGGAGAAGCTCTCTCTCACCACAAGACCACATCCACATCCTTACTATATCCAATGGTTCAACAACAGCGGCAAGGTTAAGGTAACACGTACTGTTCGTGTGCATTTTAGTATCTCTACGTATGCTGATTTTGTTGATTGTGATGTGGTACCCATGCAAGCATGTTCCTTATTACTTGGTAGACCATGGCAATTTGATAAAAGTTCTGTACACCATGGTAGAAACAATCAGTATACTCTTGTTCATAAGGATAAACATATTACTTTGCTTCCTATGTCTCCTGATTCTATTTTGAAAGATGATATTAATAGAGCTAGTAAGGAAAAACAGGAGCAAAATAAGAGTGAAAATCAGATTGTGGCAAAAGAATTTGAGCAACAAATGAATCCTCATAATAAACCATCTAGTGTTGCTTCTGAAATTAAATTGAAAAGTGCATGTTTACTTGCCACCAAATCTGATATTGATGATCTAGATTTCAGCAAATCTGTTTGCTATGCTTTTGTGTGCAAAGAGGCATTATTTTCATTCGAGGACATGCCTTCCTCTTTGCCTCCTGCTGTTACTAACATTTTGCAGGAGTTCGCCGACGTCTTTCCACAAGATGTGCCTCCGGGATTACCACCTATTCGAGGGATTGAGCATCAGATTGACTTAATTCCCGGTGCATCGCTACCCAATCGTGCACCATACCGTACTAATCCAGAGGAGACGAAGGAGATTATGCGTCAAGTCCAGGAGTTGCTCGACAAAGGTTATATACGCGAATCCCTTAGTCCTTGTGCTGTTCCTATTATTCAAGTGCCGAAAAAGGATGGTACATCGCGTATGTGTGTTGATTGTAGAGGAATTAATAATATTACTATTCGTTATCGTCATCCTATTCCTAGACTAGATGATATGCTTGATGAATTGAGTGGCTCTACAATATTCTCCAAAGTTGATTTGCGTAGTGGATACCATCAAATTCGTATGAAATTGGGGGATGAATGGAAAACAGCATTTAAAACAAAGTTTGGATTATATGAGTGGTTAGTCATGCCTTTTGGGTTAACTAATCCACCTAGTACTTTCATGAGATTAATGAACGAAGTTTTACGTGCTTTCATTGGACGATTTGTGGTAGTCTATTTTGATGATATACTAATTTATAGCAGATCTTTGGAGGAACATTTGGAACATTTACGTGCTGTTTTTATTGCTTTACGTGATGCATGTTTGTTTGGTAACCTTGGGAAGTGCACCTTTTGCATCGACCGAGTATCTTTTCTTGGCTATGTTGTTACTCCACAGGGAATTGAAGTTGATAAAGCCAAGATTGAAGCTACTGAGAGTTGGCCACAGCCCAAAACGGTCACTCAAGTGAGGAGTTTTCTTGGACTCGCTGGTTTCTATAGGCGTTTTGTGAGAGATTTCAGCACCATTGCTGCACCTCTCAATGAGCTTACAAAGAAGGATGTGGTTTTTGTTTGGGGTACCTCACAGGAAGAAGCCTTCACGGTATTGAAAGATAAGTTGACACATGCTCCTTTACTCCAACTTCCTGATTTTAATAAGACTTTTGAGCTTGAATGTGATGCTAGTGGAATTGGATTAGGAGGTGTTTTATTACAAGATGGCAAACCTGTTGCATACTTTTCTGAAAAATTGAGTGGGCCTAGTCTGAACTATTCTACTTATGATAAAGAATTATATGCTCTTGTTCGGACCTTAGAAACATGGCAACATTATTTATGGCCCAAAGAATTTGTTATACATTCTGATCATGAATCTTTGAAACACATTAAAAGTCAAGCAAAATTGAACCGTAGACATGCTAAATGGGTTGAATTTATTGAGACTTTCCCTTATGTCATTAAACACAAGAAGGGTAAAGAAAATGTTATTGCTGATGCATTGTCTCGTCGTTATACTATGCTTTCACAACTTGACTTTAAAATATTTGGTTTGGAGACCATCAAAGATCAATATGTGCATGATGCTGAATTTAAAGATGTATTGCAGAATTGTAAGGAAGGGAGAACATGGAACAAGTTCGTCGTTAACGATGGATTTGTGTTTCGTGCTAACAAGCTATGCATTCCAGCTAGCTCTGTTCGTCTTTTGTTGTTGCAGGAAGCGCATGGAGGAGGATTAATGGGACACTTTGGCGTGAAGAAGAGGGAGGATATACTTGCTACACATTTCTTTTGGCCAAAGATGAGAAGGGATGTTGAGCGTTTTGTTGCTCGTTGCACTACATGTCAAAAAGCTAAGTCACGACTCAATCCTCATGGTTTATATATGCCTTTGCCTGTACCTAGTGTTCCTTGGGAGGATATATTTATGGACTTTGTTTTAGGTTTACCTCGAACAAAGAAGGGGAGGGATAGCATATTTGTTGTCGTAGATAGGTTCTCGAAAATGGCACACTTTATACCATGTCATAAAAGCGATGATGCTGTTAATGTTGCTGATTTGTTCTTTCGTGAAATTATACGCTTGCATGGTGTGCCAAATACTATTGTTTCAGATCGTGATACTAAATTTCTTAGCCACTTTTGGAGATGTTTATGGGCTAAGTTGGGGACTAAACTGCTTTTTAGTACTACATGTCACCCCCAAACTGACGGACAAACTGAAGTAGTCAATAGAACATTGTCTACTATGCTTAGGGCTGTTTTGAAGAATAACAAGAAAATGTGGGAAGAATGCTTGCCTCATATTGAATTTGCTTATAATCGTTCATTGCATTCTACTACTAAGATGTGTCCTTTTGAAATTGTGTACGGTTTCCTTCCTCGTGCACCTATTGATTTGTTACCTCTTCCATCTTCGGAGAAGGTTAATTTTGATGCTAAACAACGTGCTGAATTGATCTTAAAAATGCATGAGTTAACTAAGGAGAACATTGAGTGTATGAATGCTAAATATAAACTTGCTGGAGATAAGGGTAGAAAACATGTTGTCTTTGCACCTAGAGATCTTGTTTGGTTACATTTGCGTAAAGATAGATTTCCTGATTTGCGCAAATCAAAGCTAATGCCACGTGCTGATGGTCCTTTTAAGGTGTTAGAGAAAATAAATGATAATGCATATAAACTTGAGCTGCCTGCAGATTTTGGGGTTAGTCCCACTTTTAACATTGCAGATCTGAAGCCTTATTTGGGTGAGGAAGATGAGCTTCCGTCGAGGACGACTTCATTTCAAGAAGGGGAGGATGATGAGGACATCAATACCATTGTTACACCCACAGCCCCTGCTTCTATACATACTGGACCAATTACTAGAGCTCGCGCACGCCAATTAAAATATCAGGTACTTTCGTTTCTTGGTAATGATTCTAAAGTTCATGAGAATATGATGCTGCCTAAATTGGATACATTTGTTTTGCTTACAAATGAAGGGCCTAGCTTGGACAAGAAAGAGGAACCTTGGAGCAAGTTCAAGCATGGAGATGATGGCATGCACAACGGGAACAAGAACGGAGTTACAAGTGATGATTTCAGGACTTTGAAGCCACCATAATGAGTGCAGGAAGCCTTGGACGAAATATACAAGATGTCACTTCATAAATTTCGTCCAGAGGCTATTATAGGTGCTGCGTCACCTTATTATTGGGCCAGGCCCATGTAATTTCGAAATACTTGAGTATAGGCTGTTTTTAGAGTCCGTATGTGTGGGGAAACAAGAGATAGGGTTGGTTTCGGACCCCTCCTTCAAGGGCCACGAAATCCCCTCCTCTTCCTCCATATATACAGCCCTTAGGGCACCGTTTAGACTTTGGGTTTTGTTTAGATTAAAAGTTCGCCATAGCTGCAACTTCGCGTACTTCGTTTGTGTTCAACGACCAGACCAAGACGTCACAGAACCCCACCTTGATCAATAAAGCTTTCATCTTATATTCGCAATATCCAGATTGCAAATCTTAGTTTCTTGCTTGTTCTTCGTTTGCTTGCAGGAGATAGACCCTCATGGTCAGGTTGATTGTGCTCCGGCGTGGTTAATAACCTCTCGGAGTTGGTTTAGTGATTGCTAAGGCGCGACGTCCTCGCACGTTCGTAGTCGGATCGTCAAAGTCTACTCCACCAAAAACGATAGCTATCATCTCATCGAAAGATCGGGACACCCTCGCCTCTATCACTTTTGGAGATGTTTATGGGCTAAGTTGGGGACTAAACTGCTTTTTAGTACTACATGTCACCCCCAAACTGATGGACAAACTGAAGTAGTCAATAGAACATTGTCTACTATGCTTAGGGCTGTTTTGAAGAATAACAAGAAAATGTGGGAAGAATGCTTGCCTCATATTGAATTTGCTTATAATCGTTCATTGCATTCTACTACTAAGATGTGTCCTTTTGAAATTGTGTATGGTTTCCTTCCTCGTGCACCAATTGATTTGTTGCCTCTTCCATCTTCGGAGAAGGTTAATTTTGATGCTAAACAACGTGCTGAATTGATCTTAAAAATGCATGAGTTAACTAAGGAGAACATTGAGCGTATGAATGCTAAATATAAACATTTTGTGTTTGCACCTGGAGATCTTGTTTGGTTACATTTGCGTAAGGATAGATTTCCTGATTTGCGCAAATCAAAGCTAATGCCACGTGCTGATGGTCCTTTTAAGGTGTTAGAGAAAATAAATGATAATGCATATAAACTTGAGCTGCCTGCAGATTTTGGGGTTAGTCCCACTTTTAACATTGCAGATCTGAAGCCTTATTTGGGTGAGGAAGATGAGCTTCCGTCGAGGACGACTTCATTTCAAGAAGGGGAGGATGATGAGGACATCAATACCATTGTTACACCCACAGCCCCTGCTTCTATACATACTGGACCAATTACTAGAGCTCGCGCACGCCAATTAAAATATCAGGTACTTTCGTTTCTTGGTAATAATTCTAAAGTTCATGAGAATATGATGCTGCCTAAATTGGATACATTTGTTTTGCTTACAAATGAAGGGCCTAGCTTGGACAAGAAAGAGGAACCTTGGAGCAAGTTCAAGCATGGAGATGATGGCATGCACAAGGGGAACAAGAACGGAGTTACAAGTGATGATTTCAGGACTTTGAAGCCACCATAATGAGTGCAGGAAGCCTTGGACGAAATATACAAGATGTCACTTCATAAATTTCGTCCAGAGGCTATTATAGGTGCTGCGTCACCTTATTATTGGGCCAGGCCCATGTAATTTCGAAATACTTGAGTATAGGCTGTTTTTAGAGTCCGTATGTGTGGGGAAACAAGAGATAGGGTTGGTTTCGGACCCCTCCTTCAAGGGCCACGAAATCCCCTCCTCTTCCTCCATATATACAGCCCTTAGGGCACCGTTTAGACTTTGGGTTTTGTTTAGATTAAAAGTTCACCATAGCTGCAACTTCGCGTACTTCTTTTGTGTTCAACGACCAGACCAAGACGTCACATAACCCCACCTTGATCAATAAAGCTTTCATCTTATATTCGCAATATCCAGATTGCAAATCTTAGTTTCTTGCTTGTTCTTCGTTTGCTTGCAGGAGATAGACCCTCGTGGTCAGGTTGATTGTGCTCCGGCGTGGTCAATAACCTCTCGGAGTTGGTTTAGCGATTGCTAAGGCACGACGTCCTCGCACGTTCGTAGTCGGATCGTCAAAGTCTACTCCACCAAAAACGATAGCTATCATCTCATCGAAAGATCGGGACACCCTCGGCTCTATCAGTTCTTCTCCGTGAGGAGGTCTTGAGGGGTCTTCCCGTTAGGGGTCTTAATCCGCTTGGGGGATCTTCTCCGTAGAGGTCATGAACTCCAATGGAGAAGTAACCAAGTGGATGAGCAAAGCTCTATCACCTAAATGAGCTATCACAATGCTAACCTTAGAAATGTGAAGGGGGAGTCGTTTATATAGTCAAAGGGGATGAAGGGGTACATGGGCTTCGGCCCAAAACGCACACGCAGGTGGTGGTCCGGATGATCCGGAAGGTGGCCCGGATGATCCGGGTGTCAGGGGTCTGGATGATCCGGGCGGCCGTCCGGATCGTCCGGATGTGTAGCAGCTACCGAGGGGGGGGCGTCCGGATGACCGGGAGATGGTCCGAATGTCCGGGTGGTTCCGGATGATCCGGGCGCCGGTCCGGATGATCCGGCTTCGCGCGGAGGCTTGCTGGTCTTGGGTGCCACTTATCCGGATCGTCCGGGCTGGGGTCCGGATCGTCCGGGCTCTGTCCGGATCGTCCGGGACCTCGTCCGTATCTTTCGGCCAGCCTGGGACTTGGCTGATTTCTTCTCCGTCTTCACGCGTGTCTTCCTTCTTCGATCCTCCTTGCTCCTTAGCTTCTCCATGGCTAACTCCTTGCTAGTTGAGTATGCATAATGTCTCCGTTTGAGGTACTAGCCATGTCTCATGTGCATCGAAGTGGAATTGTGAGAGGAGAGATGTCACCTCGGTTTCGAGAGCTCTTGCACGTGCTCGTGTCATGGGTCCACTAGGCACTTGGTGAGACGACGATAGGTCCATGGGGATGACCTTGGGATGCTCCGCATCATCTCCCCCCTTGGGAAAGATCCGACCTCGGATCGAAATCTTCATCACCATGGTAGGGAGAAAGATCTATGACATTGAAGACATCGCTCACATTGTACTTGTCGCGTGGAATGTCGATCTTGTAGGCATTGTTGTTGTAGCGTTCGATGACCTTGAAGGGTCCATCGGCTCGTGGTAGAAGTTTGGACTTGCGTTCGTTGGGGAAGCGGTCCTTGCGAAGGTGTTGCCACACAAGATCTCCAATGTTGAATATCAGGGGTTGCTTGTTGATGTTGAGCTTGGTCGCGAGGCGTTGTACTTGGCGCTCGATGGTGTTCCTTGTATCTTCATGCACCTTCTTGAGATAGTTCACTCGTGCACTCGCTTCCATGTTGATGCGCTCTTGTAGTGGAAGAGGTAGAATGTCCAATGGGGACAACGGTTGAAGCTATAGATGATCTCGAAAGGGGACTTGCCGGTAGTCGAATGTCTTGCACGGTTGTAGGCGTACTCGGCGATGGGTAGGCACTCTTCCCACTCCTTGATGTTCTTCTTGATCAACACGCATAGGAGGGTAGATAGTGTTTGGTTCGTCACCTCCGTTTGGCCGTCGGTTTGTGGGTGGTATGCCGAAGAGAACAAGAGCTTGATTCCGAGCTTGGCGCATAAGGTCTTCCAAAAGTAGCTTAAGAACTTGATGTTGCGGTCCGAAACAATAGTCTTTGGCACTCCATGTAGGCGCAAGATTTCTCTACAAAAAAGATTTGCAATATGTGAAGCATCATCTATCTTGTTGCAAGGAAGGAAATGTGCCATTTTAGAGAATCGGTCCACAACAACAAACACGGAATCCTTTCCATTTCTAGTTCCAGGCAAACCAAGCACAAAATCCATGCTAATATCTTCCCATGGGTGATATGGAATTGGAAGGGGTGTATAAAGACCATGAGATTGAGCTTTGGACTTAGCTTTGCGACATGTCGAACATCGGTTGGTGAAGCGTGAGACGTCGCGGAACATCTTGGGCCAAAAGTAGTTCTTAGAGAGCGTAGCAAATGTCTTGTCTCGTCCAAAGTGTCCCATTAGTCCTCCTCCATGAGATTCTTGCAAAAGTAACAAACGAAGACAAGACTCGGGGATGCAAAGTTTGTTAGCTCTCATAAGATAATCATCTTTGATGTAATAGTGTTCCCAAGATGTATGCGTCAAACACTTGGCATAAGGAATAGCAAAAGTAGGATCATGCGCATACAAGTCTTTTATGTGCTCAAAGCCAATGATATTCAATTCAAGTTTAGTAACAAGCATGCATATGCGTGAAAGCGCATCCGCCACAACATTTTCCTTACCTTTTATGTATTTGATGACAAAAGGAAATGACTCTATGAACTCACTCCATTTAGCATGACGCTTATTCAACTTAGTTTGACCCTTAAGGTATTTAAGCGTTTCATGGTCGGTGTGAATGACAAATTCATGAGGGCGAAGATAATGTTCCCATTCACGCAAAACTCGCACTAAAGCATATAGCTCTTTATCATAGATGGGGTAATTGAGTTGCGCTCCAAAAAGTTTTTCGCTAAAGTAAGCAATTGGGCACTTCTCTTGCGTTAACACACCTCCTATGCCATTACCTCTAGCATCGCAATGAATTTCAAAGGGTTTGTCGAAGTTGGGTAATGCAAGCACGGGAGCATGAGTAAGCAAATTCTTAAGTTCATTAAATGCGGTATTTTGGGATGGTCCCCAAACAAATAGCGCATTTTTCTTACTCAAAGCATGCAAAGGTGAAGCAATGGTGCTAAAATCCTTCACAAATCTACGATAAAAACCGGCTAGACCAAGAAAACTTTGCACTTGTTGCAAGTTGGTTGGTTGGGGCCAAGTTTTAATAGCATTGATCTTAGATTCATCTACATGAACACCCTTAGAAGATACAACGAAACCCAAGAAAACAAGCTTATCAACACCAAAAAGGCATTTGTCCATATTAGCATAAAGTCGCTCTTTTCTAAGAGTTTGCAACACGGTTCTAAGATCGATGACATGATCTTTGAGAGATTTGCTAAATACGAGAATATCGTCAAAATAGACAACAGCAAATACACCAATATAGGGGCGAAGAACAAAATGCATGACTCGTATGAAAGTACCGGGTGCTTCGGATAAACCCATTGGCATAACAAGCCATTCATATAAGCCAAATTTGGTCTTAAATGCGGTTTTCCATTCGTCACCTTCTTGGATGCGTATTTGATAGTAGCCACTTTCAAGATCAATTTTAGAGAAAATTATGGCTCCGCTAAGCTCATCTAGCATATCATCTAGGCGTGGGATAGGGTAACGATAACGCACGGTAATAGCATTGATAGGACGACAATCGGAACACATGCGAAATGTACCATCTTTCTTGGGAACAAGGATTACCGGGACGGCACAAGGGCTCAAGCTTTCGCGTACATGGCCGTTGTCGATGAGTTGTTGTACTTGCCGTTGGATCTCCTTGGTTTCCTCGGGGTTGACGCGGTAGGGAGCCTTGTTAGGAAGGGGTGCTCCGGGGATGAGGTCGATTCGGCGTTTGATGCCTCGTAGAGGAGGTAGACCCGGAGGTAGCTCGTCGGGGAATACATTTTGGAATTCCTGTAATAGAGAAGATAACACTAAAGGGAGATTGTGAGAGGTGTTAGTTTTTGGTGCCTCGTCCTTGCACAAAAGGACATAGTGCATAACACTTGATGGGTTCTCACACACTTCTCTCATCTCACTTTTGGTGGCAAATAGGACTAGGTTTTTCTTATCGCTCATCATGGAGGCACTCAATTTGGGCTTGTGGCGCTCACTCTCTTTGTGGTGGTTCGCTCTCTCACTTGTCTCTCCACGATGGGTGGCTTGCTTGTCGGCGATCACTTGGCTAGGAGACATAGGTCGTAGCACGTACTCCTTTCCCTTCATCTTGAAGCTATAGTGATTTGTCCGCCCGTTGTGGATGAAACCTCGGTCAAATTGCCATGGTCGTCCAAGAAGGAGGTGGCAAACGGACATCGGAACGACATCACACTCCAAAGTGTCTTCGTATGCTCCGATCTTGAAGGAAACTTGCACCCTATGCTCGACTTGGATAGTGCCGGAGTCGCTTAGCCATTGAACCTTGTAGGGATGTGGGTGCTTCATCTTGACCAATTGGAGTTGGAGCATAGTTCGTCACTTGCTAAGTTATGGCAACTTCCTCCATCGATGATGACCTTCACGGACCTTCCATTGATGCCGGCCTTGGTGTGGAAGATATGGCATCTTTGGTCTTCGTCTTGTTGATGTTGAAGAGTCAAGACCTTAGAGACAACAAGAGCGGGGCTCGGATCTTCATCACAAAAGACTTGATAATCTTCATCGTCATTCACTTGCCAGTGCATGGCCACTTGCTGAAGGGCTTCCATTTCGCCTTCACTCATTGAGTCGTATGTACCATCGTCGTTGAAGATCATGGTGCATTTGTTGGTACATTCGAAGGACTTGTGGCCTCGGACGCCGCATGTGAAGCATTTGATGGAACTTGTCTTGACGGTCTCATCCGGTGGAGTTGTAGATGATGAAGCTCTCGGCTTGAAGTTACTTGTAGTAGGAGGACGACTTGAGGTTGTCAAAGTTTTCGTGTAACTTGACTTGTCGCCGTTGCTTGTAGAAGGCTTGGTTGAGGTAGAAGTTGTTGGAGTCGTTGAAGCTTGGGTGTTGGAGAAGCCGTAGCTCTTGGAAGAGTACTTGGCGTTCTTGAAGTCATCTTGCACTTGACGTTCCGCCTGGGTAGCTTGATGCACTAGCTCAATGAGGTTTGAGTATGGTTGGAAGTCGGCGATTTTCTTGATAGGATGATTGAGTCCATTCAAGAAACGTGCCATAGTTTGCTCATCATCTTCCGTGACATTTGCTCGTATCATGGCAATCTCCATTTCCTTGTAGTACTCTTCAACGCTCTTGGTTCCTTGCTTGAGGAGTTGGAGTTTCTTGAAGAGGTCGCGGTTGTAGTAGGTTGGCACAAAACATGCTCTCATGACATCCTTCATTTGCGCCCAAGTGGTGATTGGTGGTTCACCTCTTGCCTCACGATGGTCAATGACTTGTTCCCACCATATGAGGACGTAGTCTTGGAACTCAAGGGATGCCATAGCGATCTTCTTCTCTTCCTCATAGTTGTGCAAACGAAAGATCTTGTCGACCTTCAATGCCCATGATAGGTACTCTTCGGGATCATTGCTTCCGTTGAACTTGGGCATGGTGAACTTGAGCTTGCCGTAGCGTTGCTCTTCATTGTGTTGAGGTCGAGGGTGATGACGTCCTTGACGAGGAGGATTGTCTCCCTCAACTTTCTCTTGTCGTGGAGGATTTCCATTGCCTTGTTGTTCTTGTTGAGCTTGCGGTTCTTGTCGAGCTTGTGGAGTAGCTTGTCGAGCTTGTGTAGGAACTTGAGGAACTTGTTGATGCAACCGTGATTGATAAACCCTCTCTTGAACTTCTTCGCGAAGTGCTTCTTCTTGTTCGTGCCTATGGCGGTTGCGTGCGGCAACGACGCGACTTGTGTCGTGGAGGGCACGTTGCGCCTCAAGTGCTTGAGCTTCTCGCCGTAGTTGTTCTTGACGTTCTGCCGCGGCATCTTGCTCATCTTGGTGTAGGCGTGCTCGTTCTTCCTCTTGTTGTCGTTGGCGTTGCCGTTCTTGTGCTTGCGCAAAGGTAGCTTGGTTTTGGCGATGTCGATGTTCTTGCGCAAGAAGTTGCTCTTGAGAATCGGTTCCATGTAGCGGATTGCAGTTTGCTTGACGGTCTTGGCGCGAGGCTTGGCGAAGAGTGTTCGACGTCGGTGTACTTGAGTTGTCGGAGGAATGTCGACTTGAGTGGCTCCGTCTTGAGGAGGACGAAGTGGTAGAAGAGCGGTTGACCAACAAGGCACGAATCTCGTCCATTCTTGCATCATTCTCTTGTTTGTGTTGGTCGAGCTTGTGGTCGAAGTAGTCTCTTGTACGTTGCTCGGAGAGGCGTAAGTCGGTGGCGAGATTGTCGATGCGGTCACTCATTGCTTGTTGTTCTTGATGCAAAGCTCGTTGTGCACCGACTTAGGTGTCGTCATCTTGCTCGATGAAGAGTGGGTTGGTAGAAGAACTTGGCCTATCCATCATTCCAAACAAATATGTGAGTGGGAGAAAGAGAACAACTTATACCAAATGTACCTTGACCGAAGTTGAAGATGGATCAATGATCACTCAACAGTGTAACAAGGAAATAGCACAATTGGTACCGATTCTTGTCGGTTCTCACACCTACACAAGTAAAAGCTTATGGTGTAGCTTGGTGAGGATGGTGGCACAAAATTTGATGCAATTGTTAGTAAGACTCAATAATGTTGAAAAAGATTCGCAAAGTCGCAAATGCAACAAGTAGACCAATAGCAAGTAGGGGTTCACGGAAACACACACGCAAATAGATAAATGGGGTCGTGCAAACCAAAAATGAGCTCAAAATGTGGACTCCACGGAAAATGCTCTTGTTGCACAACTCTAGAGAGACGCTAGCACGATTGCACAAAAGGCGGATAAGAAACTTGTGCACAACCTACTAAGCAAAATGCAACGACTTCTATCTATATGTATGGTGTTTCGGTGATATGATCCAAGATGATCAAGTATGACAATCTTAATGTAGTATGATGCTATGGTCTTGCTTATAAGCTCTTTGTGATGAGGACATCAATACCATTGTTACACCCACAGCCCCTGCTTCTATACATACTGGACCAATTACTAGAGCTCGCGCACGCCAATTAAAATATCAGGTACTTTCGTTTCTTGGTAATGATTCTAAAGTTCATGAGAATATGATGCTGTCTAAATTGGATACATTTGTTTTGCTTACAAATGAAGGGCCTAGCTTGGACAAGAAAGAGGAACCTTGGAGCAAGTTCAAGCATGGAGATGATGGCATGCACAAGGGGAACAAGAACGGAGTTACAAGTGATGATTTCAGGACTTTGAAGCCACCATAATGAGTGCAGGAAGCCTTGGACGAAATATACAAGATGTCACTTCATAAATTTCGTCCAGAGGCTATTATAGGTGCTGCGTCACCATATTATTGGGCCAGGCCCATGTAATTTCGAAATACTTGAGTATAGGCTGTTTTTAGAGTCCGTATGTGTGGGGAAACAAGAGATAGGGTTGGTTTCGGACCCCTCCTTCAAGGGCCACGAAATCCCCTCCTCTTCCTCCATATATACAGCCCTTAGGGCACCGTTTAGACTTTGGGTTTTGTTTAGATTAAAAGTTCGCCATAGCTGCAACTTCGCGTACTTCGTTTGTGTTCAACGACCAGACCAAGACGTCACAGAACCCCACCTTTATCAATAAAGCTTTCATCTTATATTCGCAATATCCAGATTGCAAATCTTAGTTTCTTGCTTGTTCTTCGTTTGCTTGCAGGAGATAGACCCTCGTGGTCAGGTTGATTGTGCTCCGGCGTGGTCAATAACCTCTCGGAGTTGGTTTAGCGATTGCTAAGGCGCGACGTCCTCGCACGTTCGTAGTCGGATCGTCAAAGTCTACTCCACCAAAAACGATAGCTATCATCTCATCGAAAGATCGGGACACCCTCGCCTCTATCAAACAAGTTCGTCGTTAACGATGGATTTGTGTTTCGTGCTAACAAGCTATGCATTCCAGCTAGCTCTGTTCGTCTTTTGTTGTTGCAGGAGGCGCATGGAGGAGGATTAATGGGACACTTTGGCGTGAAGAAGACGGAGGATATACTTGCTACACATTTCTTTTGGCCAAAGATGAGACGGGATGTTGAGCGTTTTGTTGCTTGCTGCACTACATGTCAAAAAGCTAAGTCACGACTCAATCCTCATGGTTTATATATGCCTTTGCCTGTACCTAGTGTTCCTTGGCAGGATATATCTATGGACTTTGTTTTAGGTTTACCTCGAACAAAAAAGGGGAGGGATAGCATATTTGTTGTCGTGGATAGGTTCTCGAAAATGGCACACTTTATACCATGTCATAAAAGCGATGATGCTGTTAATGTTGCTGATTTGTTCTTTCGTGAAATTATACGCTTGCATGGTGTGCCAAATACTATTGTTTCAGATCGTGATACTAAATTTCTTAGCCACTTTTGGAGATGTTTATGGGCTAAGTTGGGGACTAAACTGCTTTTTAGTACTACATGTCACCCCCAAACTGATGGACAAACTGAAGTAGTCAATAGAACATTGTCTACTATGCTTAGGGCTGTTTTGAAGAATAACAAGAAAATGCGGGAAGAATGCTTGCCTCATATTGAATTTGCTTATAATCGTTCATTGCATTCTACTACTAAGATGTGTCCTTTTGAAATTGTGTATGGTTTCCTTCCTCGTGCACCAATTGATTTGTTGCCTCTTCCATCTTCGGAGAAGGTTAATTTTGATGCTAAACAACGTGCTGAATTGATCTTAAAAATGCATGAGTTAACTAAGGAGAACATTGAGCGTATGAATGCTAAATATAAACTTGCTGGAGATAAGGGTAGAAAACATGATGTGTTTGCACCTGGAGATCTTGTTTGGTTACATTTGCGTAAGGATAGATTTCCTGATTTGCGCAAATCAAAGCTAATGCCACGTGCTGATGGTCCTTTTAAGGTGTTAGAGAAAATAAATGATAATGCATATAAACTTGAGCTGCCTGCAGATTTTGGGGTTAGTCCCACTTTTAACATTGCAGATCTGAAGCCTTATTTGGGTGAGGAAGATGAGCTTCCGTCGAGGACGACTTCATTTCAAGAAGGGGAGGATGATGAGGACATCAATACCATTGTTACACCCACAGCCCCTGCTTCTATACATACTGGACCAATTACTAGAGCTCGCGCACGCCAATTAAAATATCAGGTACTTTCGTTTCTTGGTAATGATTCTAAAGTTCATGAGAATATGATGCTGCCTAAATTGGATACATTTGTTTTGCTTACAAATGAAGGGCCTAGCTTGGACAAGCAAGAGGAACCTTGGAGCAAGTTCAAGCATGGAGATGATGGCATGCGCAAGGGGAACAAGAACGGAGTTACAAGTGATGATTTCAGGACTTTGAAGCCACCATAATGAGTGCAGGAAGCCTTGGACGAAATATACAAGATGCCACTTCATAAATTTCGTCCAGAGGCTATTATAGGTGCTGCGTCATCTTATTATTGGGCCAGGCCCATGTAATTTCGAAATACTTGAGTATAGGCTGTTTTTAGAGTCCGTATGTGTGGGGAAACAAGAGATAGGGTTGGTTTCGGACCCCTCCTTCAAGGGCCACGAAATTCCCCCCTCTTCCTCCATATATACAGCCCTTAGGGCACCGTTTAGACTTTGGGTTTTGTTTAGATTAAAAGTTCGCCATAGCTGCAACTTCGCGTACTTCGTTTGTGTTCAACGACCAGACCAAGACGTCACAGAACCCCACCTCGATCAATAAAGCTTTCATCTTATATTCGCAATATCCAGATTGCAAATCTTAGTTTCTTGCTTGTTCTTCGTTTGCTTGCAGGAGATAGACCCTCGTGGTCAGGTTGATTGTGCTCCGGCGTGGTCAGTAACCTCTCGGAGTTGGTTTAGCGATTGCTAAGGCGCGACGTCCTCGCACGTTCGTAGTCGGATCGTCAAAGTCTACTCCACCAAAAACGATAGCTATCATCTCATCGAAAGATCGGGACACCCTCGCCTCTATCACTTTTGCACCGACCGAGTATCTTTTCTTGGCTATGTTGTTACTCCACAGGGAATTGAAGTTGATAAAGCCAAGATTGAAGCTATTGAGAGTTGGCCACAGCCCAAAACGGTCACTCAAGTGAGGAGTTTTCTTGGACTCGCTGGTTTCTATAGGCGTTTTGTGAGAGATTTCAGCACCATTGCTGCACCTCTCAATGAGCTTACAAAGAAGGATGTGCCTTTTGTTTGGGGTACCTCACAGGAAGAAGCCTTCACGGTATTGAAAGATAAGTTGACACATGCTCCTTTACTCCAACTTCCTGATTTTAATAAGACTTTTGAGCTTGAATGTGATGCTAGTGGAATTGGATTAGGAGGTGTTTTATTACAAGATGGCAAACCTGTTGCATACTTTTCTGAAAAATTGAGTGGGCCTAGTCTGAACTATTCTACTTTTGATAAAGAATTATATGCTCTTGTTCGGACCTTAGAAACATGGCAACATTATTTATGGCCCAAAGAATTTCTTATACATTCTGATCATGAATCTTTGAAACACATTAAAAGTCAAGCAAAACTGAACCGTAGACATGCTAAATGGGTTGAATTTATTGAGACTTTCCCTTATGTCATTAAACACAAGAAGGGTAAAGAAAATGTTATTGCTGATGCATTGTCTCGTCGTTATACTATGCTTTCACAACTTGACTTTAAAATATTTGGTTTGGAGACCATCAAAGATCAATATGTGCATGATGCTGAATTTAAAGATGTATTGCAGAATTGTAAGGAAGGGAGAACATGGAACAAGTTCGTCGTTAACGATGGATTTGTGTTTCGTGCTAACAAGCTATGCATTCCAGCTAGCTCCGTTCGTCTTTTGTTGTTGCAGGAGGCGCATGGAGGAGGATTAATGGGACACTTTGGCGTGAAGAAGACGGAGGATATACTTGCTACACATTTCTTTTGGCCAAAGATGAGACGGGATGTTGAGCGTTTTGTTGCTCGCTGCACTACATGTCAAAAAGCTAAGTCACGACTCAATCCTCATGGTTTATATATGCCTTTGCCTGTACCTAGTGTTCCTTGGGAGGATATATCTATGGACTTTGTTTTAGGTTTACCTTGAACAAAGATGGGGAGGGATAGCATATTTGTTGTCGTGGATAGGTTCTCGAAAATGGCACACTTTATACCATGTCATAAAAGCGATGATGCTGTTAATGTTGCTGATTTGTTCTTTCGTGAAATTATACGCTTGCATGGTGTGCCAAATACTATTGTTTCAGATCGTGATACTAAATTTCTTAGCCACTTTTGGAGATGTTTATGGGCTAAGTTGGGGACTAAACTGCTTTTTAGTACTACATGTCACCCCCAAACTGATGGACAAACTGAAGTAGTCAATAGAACATTGTCTACTATGCTTAGGGCTGTTTTGAAGAATAACAAGAAAATGTGGGAAGAATGCTTGCCTCATATTGAATTTGCTTATAATCGTTCATTGCATTCTACTACTAAGATGTGTCCTTTTGAAATTGTGTATGGTTTCCTTCCTCGTGCACCAATTGATTTGTTGCCTCTTCCATCTTCGGAGAAGGTTAATTTTGATGCTAAACAACGTGCTGAATTGATCTTAAAAATGCATGAGTTAACTGATGAGGACATCAATACCATTGTTACACCCACAGCCCCTGCTTCTATACATACTGGACCAATTACTAGAGCTCGCGCACGTCAATTAAAATATCAGGTACTTTCGTTTCTTGGTAATGATTCTAAAGTTCATGAGAATATGATGCTGCCTAAATTGGATACATTTGTTTTGCTTACAAATGAAGGGCCTAGCTTGGACAAGAAAGAGGAACCTTGGAGCAAGTTCAAGCATGGAGATGATGGCATGCACAAGGGGAACAAGAACGGAGTTACAAGTGATGATTTCAGGACTTTGAAGCCACCATAATGAGTGCAGGAAGCCTTGGACGAAATATACAAGATGTCACTTCATAAATTTCGTCCAGAGGCTATTATAGGTGCTGCGTCACCTTATTATTGGGCCAGGCCCATGTAATTTCGAAATACTTGAGTATGGGCTGTTTTTAGAGTCCGTATGTGTGGGGAAACAAGAGATAGGGTTGGTTTCGGACCCCTCCTTCAAGGGCCACGAAATCCCCTCCTCTTCCTCCATATATACAGCCCTTAGGGCACCGTTTAGACTTTGGGTTTTGTTTAGATTAAAAGTTCGCCATAGCTGCAACTTCGCGTACTTCGTTTGTGTTCAACGACCAGACCAAGACGTCACAGAACCCCACCTTGATCAATAAAGCTTTCATCTTATATTCGCAATATCCAGATTGCAAATCTTAGTTTCTTGCTTGTTCTTCGTTTGCTTGCAGGAGATAGACCCTCGTGGTCAGGTTGATTGTGCTCCGGCGTGGTCAATAACCTCTCGGAGTTGGTTTAGCGATTGCTAAGGCGTGACGTCCTCGCACGTTCGTAGTCGGATCGTCAAAGTCTACTCCACCAAAAACGATAGCTATCATCTCATCGAAAGATCGGGACACCCTCGCCTCTATCAAGTGGTATCAGATTCCCAGGTTGCTCGGTGAGATTTACAGTTTTTCGTAGTTTAGATCGAGTCTGTTCTTCATACCTACAGTCCAGGAAAAAGCCAAAAAAAAAATTTTAGGGTTAGTTCATCATATCCGAACCAATCTGAGCCTTTGCATAATCTTTTTAGGGTTTTTGCTTTGTTGAATTTGCGGTTGCATCGTCGTGTCAAGTTGCTGGTCTTAGCGTCTAGTTCTTTAGAGTTTCGAGTTCTGTTCACAAGTTGTCACGCCGCCGCCGCACCATCATCATCGCCCCTACCGTATACCACCACAGCTTATCTGCTATTTCTCTGAGTCCATATACCACCACCGATCCGAGTCCATATACCACCACCAATCCGAGTCCATATACCACCACCAATCCGAGCCCACATATACTACCGTCATATACCATCACCAGTCTGAGTTCCACCAGATTCATCGCTGCCACCAGTCCTAGTCCGAGTCCAGTATTTATTCCTTTATTTTCGAGTTCCAGATCACACGATACTACGAGTCGTGAACAAGTCAGATTCCCCAATTTTCGTGCTACCCGCAGAAGAAAAATAGTTCCAGTTTTAAAAAAAAAACTAAGTCTGGAAAATTCTGGCTAGGCAGTTTTTAGACCATTTGTAGACTTTTTCGAAAAAAAATTGTTGCGGAGCAAAAAAAAAAAGAGGAAAAAAAAAGAAAAAAATTCAGAGTGTGCTCCTTCCTTGTTTACATGCAGCGCCGTGATTTTTGTTAGTGTTCTAGGCTCGCGTCTCTAGCACGGTCTAGCCTAGGACCAGCACAGTACCGTCGTTGAGAGTTTATTCAACATTGCATCTCTGAATTGATTATTGCTGACCCTTTTTGCTACCATATCATAAGCCTTCCCAGCTCCACATACATCTACATCGTGCGTTTGACACCACCTGGCAATCGCTCTGTCCAAGCTCTGAGAGTTTTGACTACAAAGGTTGCCGATCACCACCTGCTGCTGGGTAAGAACTGGTAAGAATTTGAGATTTGCTTGACGGATTTGTGACACCACACCACACCACCACCACTTTCTAGTAGTCTGTAGGATCATATTCTTGTGTGTTTCTATTGCTGCTAACCATGGCAGGATCACAAGCCGACGAGATTGACTGGGAGAACATGACGAACAAGGAGTTGCATGATAAATTTCAGCAAATGATGAGTGGCCAGGTGGGAGATTGATAGAGGCGAGGGTGTCCCGATCTTTCGATGAGATGATAGCTATCGTTTTTGGTGGAGTAGACTTTGACGATCCGACTACGAACGTGCGAGGACGTCGCGCCTTAGCAATCGCTAAACCAACTCCGAGAGGTTATTGACCACGCCGGAGCACAATCAACCAGACCACGAGGGTCTATCTCCTGCAAGCAAACGAAGAACAAGCAAGAAACTAAGATTTGCAATCTGGATATTGCGAATATAAGATGAAAGCTTTATTGATCAAGGTGGGGTTCTGTGACGTCTTGGTCTGGTCGTTGAACACAAACGAAGTACGCGAAGTTGCAGCTATGGCGAACTTTTAATCTAAACAAAACCCAAAGTCTAAACGGTGCCCTAAGGGCTGTATATATGGAGGAAGAGGAGGGGATTTCATGGCCCTTGAAGGAGGGGTCCGAAACCAACCCTATCTCTTGTTTCCCCACACATACGGACTCTAAAAACAGCCTATACTCAAGTATTTCAAAATTACATGGGCCTGGCCCAATAATAAGGTGACGCAGCACCTATAATAGCCTCTGGACGAAATTTATGAAGTGACATCTTGTATATTTCGTCCAAGGCTTCCTGCACTCATTATGGTGGGTTCAAAGTCCTGAAATCATCACTTGTAACTCCGTTCTTGTTCCCCTTGTGCATGCCATCATCTCCATGCTTGAACTTGCTCCAAGGTTCCTCTTTCTTGTCCAAGTTAGGCCCTTCATTTGTAAGCAAAACAAATGTATCCAATTTAGGCAGCATCATATTCTCATGAACTTTAGAATCATTACCAAGAAACGAAAGTACCTGATATTTTAATTGGCGTGCGCGAGCTCTAGTAATTGGTCCAGTATGTATAGAAGCAGGGGTTGTGGGTGTAACAATGGTATTGATGTCCTCATCATCCTCCCCTTCTTGAAATGAAGTCGTCCTCGACGGAAGCTCATCTTCCTCACCCAAATAAGGCTTCAGATCTGCAATGTTAAAAGTGGGACTAACCCCAAAATCTGCAGGCAGCTCAAGTTTATATGCATTATCATTTATTTTCTCTAACACCTTAAAAGGACCATCAGCACGTGCCATTAGCTTTGATTTGCGCAAATCAGGAAATCTATCCTTACGCAAATGTAACCAAACAAGATCTCCAGGTGCAAACACAACATGTTTTCTACCCTTATCTCCAGCAAGTTTATATTTAGCATTCATACGCTCAATGTTCTCCTTAGTTAACTCATGCATTTTTAAGATCAATTCAGCACGTTGTTTAGCATCAAAATTAACCTTCTCCGAAGATGGAAGAGGCAACAAATCAATTCGTGCACGAGGAAGGAAACCATACACAATTTCAAAAGGACACATCTTAGTAGTAGAATGCAATGAACGATTATAAGCAAATTCAATATGAGGCAAGCATTCTTCCCACATTTTCTTGTTATTCTTCAAAACAGCCCTAAGCATAGTAGACAATGTTCTATTGACTACTTCAGTTTGTCCATCAGTTTGGGGGTGACATGTAGTACTAAAAAGCAGTTTAGTCCCCAACTTAGCCCATAAACATCTCCAAAAGTGGCTAAGAAATTTAGTATCACGATCTGAAACAATAGTATTTGGCACACCATGCAAGCGTATAATTTCACGAAAGAACAAATCAGCAACATTAACAGCATCATCGCTTTTATGACATGGTATAAAGTGTGCCATTTTCGAGAACCTATCCACGACAACAAATATGCTATCCCTCCCCATCTTTGTTCAAGGTAAACCTAAAACAAAGTCCATAGATATATCCTCCCAAGGAACACTAGGTACAGGCAAAGGCATATATAAACCATGAGGATTGAGTCGTGACTTAGCTTTTTGACATGTAGTGCAGCGAGCAACAAAACGCTCAACATCCCGTCTCATCTTTGGCCAAAAGAAATGTGTAGCAAGTATATCCTCCGTCTTCTTCACGCCAAAGTGTCCCATTAATCCTCCTCCATGCGCCTCCTGCAACAACAAAAGACGAACGGAGCTAGCTGGAATGCATAGCTTGTTAGCACGAAACACAAATCCATCGTTAACGACGAACTTGTTCCATGTTCTCCCTTCCTTACAATTCTGCAATACATCTTTAAATTCAGCATCATGCACATATTGATCTTTGATGGTCTCCAAACCAAATATTTTAAAGTCAAGTTGTGAAAGCATAGTATAACGACGAGACAAAGCATCAGCAATAACATTTTCTTTACCCTTCTTGATAGAGGCGAGGGTGTCCCGATCTTTCGATGAGATGATATCTATCGTTTTTGGTGGAGTAGACTTTGACGATCCGACTACGAACGTGCGAGGACGTCGCGCCTTAGCAATCGCTAAACCAACTCCGAGAGGTTATTGACCACGCCGGAGCACAATCAACCTGACCCCGAGGGTCTATCTCCTGCAAGCAAACGAAGAACAAGCAAGAAACTAAGATTTGCAATCTGGATATTGCGAATATAAGATGAAAGCTTTGTTGATCGAGGTGGGGTTCTGTGACGTCTTGGTCTGGTCGTTGAACACAAACGAAATACGCGAAGTTGCAGCTATGGCGAACTTTTAATCTAAACAAAACCCAAGGAAAAAGCTACTAGATGGATCTACTTATATAGGAGTAAGGGGTGGCGGCCAAGGAGGTGGGAGGACGTCCCAAGGCAGCCTAAAACTAACCCTAGGTCGTACAAGGCTCATGGGCCCAAGTGGAGGTGATGCAACACCTTTGGACTTGTAGTTTGACTCGGATTCTGCTACAGCGTCAGATTGTTTCGTCGATAACTCATAGCTCCGGATGAATTTTAAGGTGAATCCAATTGGGTTGGAAAGAGCACGAAATCTACTTTCCAACAAAAAAAGAATCACCCAATTCGGAGTCCGTATGAAAAAGTTCTTGGCGTTTTGAGTCAGGTATGTCTGTGCAGTCCGAATCTGAATCCAGAACGTGAGAGACTTGGACTCTATCTTCTCTTGGCCCAAAAGTGACGTGAGAGGACTTTTTGAAAAGCACCTAAACTTCTAGTTTTCCCTTATCTTCATATGTGAATTGTACAAATGTCCCATACACCTGCAATTAGACATGGCACAAAAGTTTGTGAAGTATTTTTGTCCTGGATGACACAAATAAATTATTGCATAGTTTGCATTAGAAATCACCTCACAAATATACATGTATGCAATATTTTTGGTCGTATCCAAGGTATTCATGTCCTCATCACCTATATAAGTAGATCCATCTAGTAGCTTTTTCCTTGGGATTTGTTTAGTTAAAAGTTAGCCATTGCAACTTCGTGTACTTCGTTTGTGTCCAACGACCAGACCAAGACCGCTTTCGGATCCCCACCATTATCAATACTTCATCTATATTCGCAATATTCAGATTGCTTTATCATATTCTTGCTTGTTCTTCGATTGTGTGCAGGAATAGACCTTCGTGGTCAGGCTGATCGTGCTTCCAGCATCGTCAGTAACCTCAGGAGATTGGTTTAGCGATTGCTAAGGCGCAACGTCGTGCACGTTTGTAGTCGGATCGTCAAAGTCGGCTCCACCAAATCGATAGTTACCATCTCATCGAAAGATCGGGACACCCTCGCCTCTATCACACCGCGTGCCTCCTCTACTCCCACCCGTCCTACTGCGGCACCACTGACTTCAGCCGCCAATTCCAACCGAGATACAAGAAAACAGGCACCACCACCACCATCTGCCAAGAGTACACCTTCTGGGCCTGCCCAGAGCTCTTCTTCATCTATGGCATCAACAGGGCACACACATGATATTATTTGTCGTCGTTGTAAGGGAAGAGGTCATTATGCGAGAGAATGCCAATCTCCGCGTGTTATGATTGCTACTGAGGATGGTGGGTATGAGTCCGCTAGTGATTATGATGAGGAGACTTTGGCTCTTATTACAAGTGAAGAACACAGTGGAGATGATTCTGATCATGAGACGCAATACATGGCTCCTGAAGACGCTGACAGGTATGAATGTTTAGTTGCTCAACGTGTTTTGAGTGTGCAGGTCGCACAAGCTGAGCAAAATCAGAGGCATAATTTGTTCCATACAAAGGGAGTTGCGAAGGAACGTTCTGTTCGCGTCATCATAGATGGAGGGAGCTGCAACAACTTGGCTAGCATGGAGATGGTGGAGAAGCTATCTCTCACCACAAGACCACATCCACATCCTTACTATATCCAATGGTTCAACAACAGCGGCAAGGTTAAGGTAACACATACAGTTCTTGTGCATTTTAGTATCTCTACATATGCTGATTATGTTGATTGTGATGTGGTACCCATGCAAGCATGTTCATTATTACTTGGTAGACCATGGCAATTTGATAAAAATTCTGTACACCATGGTAGAAACAATCAGTATACTCTTGTTCATAAGGATAAACATATTACTTTGCTTCCTATGACTCCTGATTCTATTTTGAAAGATGATATTAATAGAGCTAGTAAAGCAAAACAGGAGAAAAATAAGAGTGAAAATCAGATTGTGGCAAAAGAATTTGAGCAACAAATGAAGCCTAATAATAAACCATCTAGTGTTGCTTCTGAAATTAAATTGAAAAGTGCATGCTTACTTGCCACCAAATCTGATATTGATGATCTAGATTTCAGCAATTCTGTTTGCTATGCTTTTGTGTGCAAAGAGGCGTTATTTTCATTCGAGGACGTGCCTTCCTCTTTGCCTCCTGCGGTCACTAACATTTTGCAGGAGTTCGCTGACGCTTTCCACAAGACGTGCCACCAGGATTACCACCTATTCGCGGGATTGAGCATCAGATTGACTTAATTCCCGGTGCTTCGTTGCCAAACCGTGCGCCATACCGTACCAATCCAGAGGAGACGAAGGAGATTATGCGTCAAGTACAGGAGCTGCTCGACAAAGGTTATATACGCGAATCTCTTAGTCCTTGTGCTGTTCCTATTATACTAGTGCCAAAAAAGGATGGTACGTCGCGTATGTGTGTTGATTGTAGAGGCATTAATAATATTACTATTCGTTATCGTCATCCTATTCCTAGGCTAGATGATATGCTTGATGAATTGAGTGGCTCTACAATATTCTCCAAAGTTGATTTGCGTAGTGGATACCATCAAATTCGTATGAAATTGGGAGATGAATGGAAAACAGCATTTAAAACTAAGTTCGGTTTATATGAGTGGTTAGTCATGCCTTTTGGGTTAACTAATGCACCTAGTACTTTCATGAGATTAATGAACGAAGTTTTACGTGCTTTCATTGGACGATTTGTGGTAGTTTACTTTGATGATATACTGATTTATAGCAGATCTTTGGAGGAACATTTGGAACATTTACGTGTTGTTTTTATTGCTCTACGTGATGCACGTTTGTTTGGTAACCTTGGGAAGTGCACCTTTTGCACCGACAGAGTATCTTTTCTTGGCTATGTTGTTACTCCACAGGGAATTGAAGTTGATAAAGCCAAGATTGAAGCTATTGAGAGTTGGCCGCAGCCCAAAACGGTCACACAAGTGAGGAGTTTCCTTGGCCTCGCTGGTTTCTATAGGCGTTTTGTGAGAGATTTCAGCACCATTGCCGCACCTCTCAATGAGCTTACAAAGAAGGATGTGCCTTTTGTCTGGGGTACCTCACAGGAAGAAGCCTTCACGGTATTGAAAGATAAGTTGACACATGCTCCTTTACTCCAACTTCCTGATTTTAATAAGACTTTTGAGCTTGAATGTGATGCTAGTGGAATTGGATTAGGAGGTGTTTTATTACAAGAGGGCAAACCTGTTGCATACTTTTCTGAAAAATTGAGTGGGCCTAGTCTGAACTATTCTACTTATGATAAAGAATTATATGCTCTTGTTCGGACCATAGAAACATGGCAACATTATTTATGGCCCAAAGAATTTGTTATACATTCTGATCATGAATCTTTGAAACACATTAAAAGTCAAGCAAAACTGAACCGTAGACATGCTAAATGGGTTGAATTTATTGAGACTTCCCCTTATGTCATTAAACACAAGAAGGGTAAAGAAAATGTTATTGCTGATGCATTGTCTCGTCGTTATACTATGCTTTCACAACTTGACTTTAAAATATTTGGTTTGGAGACCATCAAAGATCAATATGTGCATGATGCTGAATTTAAAGATGTATTGCAGAATTGTAAGGAAGGGAGAACATGGAACAAGTTCGTCGTTAACGATGGATTTGTGTTTCGTGCTAACAAGCTATGCATTCCAGCTAGCTCCGTTCGTCTTTTGTTGTTGCAGGAGGCGCATGGAGGAGGATTAATGGGACACTTTGGCGTGAAGAAGACGGAGGATATACTTGCTACACATTTCTTTTGGCCAAAGATGAGACGGGATGTTGAGCGTTTTGTTGCTCGCTGCACTACATGTCAAAAAGCTAAGTCACGACTCAATCCTCATGGTTTATATATGCCTTTGCCTGTACCTAGTGTTCCTTGGGAGGATATATCTATGGACTTTGTTTTAGGTTTACCTTGAACAAAGATGGGGAGGGATAGCATATTTGTTGTCGTGGATAGGTTCTCGAAAATGGCACACTTTATACCATGTCATAAAAGCGATGATGCTGTTAATGTTGCTGATTTGTTCTTTCGTGAAATTATACGCTTGCATGGTGTGCCAAATACTATTGTTTCAGATCGTGATACTAAATTTCTTAGCCACTTTTGGAGATGTTTATGGGCTAAGTTGGGGACTAAACTGCTTTTTAGTACTACATGTCACCCCCAAACTGATGGACAAACTGAAGTAGTCAATAGAACATTGTCTACTATGCTTAGGGCTGTTTTGAAGAATAACAAGAAAATGTGGGAAGAATGCTTGCCTCATATTGAATTTGCTTATAATCGTTCATTGCATTCTACTACTAAGATGTGTCCTTTTGAAATTGTGTATGGTTTCCTTCCTCGTGCACCAATTGATTTGTTGCCTCTTCCATCTTCGGAGATGGTTAATTTTGATGCTAAACAACGTGCTGAATTGATCTTAAAAATGCATGAGTTAACTAAGGAGAACATTGAGCGTATGAATGCTAAATATAAACTTGTTGGAGATAAGGGTAGAAAACATGTTGTGTTTGCACCTGGAGATCTTGTTTGGTTACATTTGCGTAAGGATAGATTTCCTGATTTGCGCAAATCAAAGCTAATGCCACGTGCTGATGGTCCTTTTAAGGTGTTAGAGAAAATAAATGATAATGCATATAAACTTGAGCTGCCTGCAGATTTTGGGGTTAGTCCCACTTTTAACATTGCAGATCTGAAGCCTTATTTGGGTGAGGAAGATGAGCTTCCGTCGAGGACGACTTCATTTCAAGAAGGGGAGGATGATGAGGACATCAATACCATTGTTACACCCACAGCCCCTGCTTCTATACATACTGGACCAATTACTAGAGCTCGCGCACGTCAATTAAAATATCAGGTACTTTCGTTTCTTGGTAATGATTCTAAAGTTCATGAGAATATGATGCTGTCTAAATTGGATACATTTGTTTTGCTTACAAATGAAGGGCCTAGCTTGGACAAGAAAGAGGAACCTTGGAGCAAGTTCAAGCATGGAGATGATGGCATGCACAAGGGGAACAAGAACGGAGTTACAAGTGATGATTTCAGGACTTTGAAGCCACCATAATGAGTGCAGGAAGCCTTGGACGAAATATACAAGATGTCACTTCATAAATTTCGTCCAGAGGCTATTATAGGTGCTGCGTCACCATATTATTGGGCCAGGCCCATGTAATTTCGAAATACTTGAGTATAGGCTGTTTTTAGAGTCCGTATGTGTGGGGAAACAAGAGATAGGGTTGGTTTCGGACCCCTCCTTCAAGGGCCACGAAATTCCCTCCTCTTCCTCCATATATACAGCCCTTAGGGTACCGTTTAGACTTTGGGTTTTGTTTAGATTAAAAGTTCGCCATAGCTGCAACTTCGCGTACTTCGTTTGTGTTCAACGACCAGACCAAGACGTCACAGAACCCCACCTTGATCAATAAAGCTTTCATCTTATATTCGCAATATCCAGATTGCAAATCTTAGTTTCTTGCTTGTTCTTCGTTTGCTTGCAGGAGATAGACCCTCGTGGTCAGGTTGATTGTGCTCCGGCGTGGTCAATAACCTCTCGGAGTTGGTTTATCGATTGCTAAGGCGCGACGTCCTCGCACGTTCGTAGTCGGATCGTCAAAGTCTACTCCACCAAAAACGATAGCTATCATCTCATCGAAAGATCGGGACACCCTCGCCTCTATCACTTTGCTTATGTTTCTCTTTTGCTTAAAAGCTTGTTTGGCTCTTTCTCTTTTGAGCTCTTTCTTTGGCACTTATGCAAAACTTCACGAACCAAGCTAGCAATTGTGTATGCGATGACAATCTTGTGTCACAAGATATGATAGCAAGATGAAATGAGATTTGCAATGGAAGGTGCGGATCGACTATCTCTAATGTGCACAAGTAGCGTTGCCGGCAATACTCAAATGGCTAGTCTCGATAGGAAAGGTACGCAAGATGGGCTATGTTGTTATCAATGTAATGGCAAGGAGGAGACCAAGATGCCGTCGAGATTACCGTCCTTGCTTACGGTTGAGGGTGTCAAAATTGTTGAGCGATTGTTGTCGATGACGAGTCCGTGGCGAAGATGAGCGGCGGTGATGTCGATGTCGAACCATTCCTAGTTAGCCAAAACACCCTAGGAAACGATGAACCACAACTCAAATTCTCAAAACCAAATGTGTCGAAATTTGTCGGGGTTGGTAGCGGTCAAGTGGTGGTAGGGGTTGATGTATTGAAGGGGTGTGCGGAAGTTAGATGGTGGTGGTCGAAGTGGGTATACGGAGGCATAGGCGGCGGTGGACAAAAACTGCAGAAAATGCAGTTTCGGCAGAGGTAGCCGGATGATCCGGGCCAGGAGCCGGATGATCCGGGCGGGTCCGGATGATCCGGGTCTAGGTCCGGATGATCCGGGCAGGTCAACTGCGCACGGGAATGGCTCGGGATGAACTCGAAAACGGGGACAATTTTGAGGATTTCGTGGATTTCGGATGGATTTCGAGGTGGAGATGGTGGAGAAAGGTTAGATCCACTTGCAACACAAAAAGTTCACGGATCAAAATCAACAAAAGTTCATCATACCAACAAATCACAAAAAAAATTGGGGCTATTTTTGGTGGGGAATTTTCGAAATTGGGACAAAATCAACAAACTAGGCTAGAAAACAAAGGGGTAGGGGCTCCAAATTCGTGATCAACCTTGCTCTGATCCAAGATGATGTAGGGTAGAACCCTAGGTGGCCGATCTTTCATGATTGGAGCGAATCCCACGAAGAACATGAAGAACACGAGGGGGAAACACGAGAGAATCACTCAAACCAACAAGATTCGATTACACATGTGCTAGATCCTCGAAACACAAAGAGATACATGATCCACAATCAACAAGGGACGATACAAGTAGTAAGTTCTTCTCTGTGAGGAGGTCTTGAGGGGTCTTCCCGTTTGGGGTCTTGAATCCGCTTGGGGGATCTTCTCCGTAGAGGTCGTGAACTCCAATGGAGAAGTAACCAAGTGGATGAGCAAAGCTCTATCACCTAAATGAGCTATCACAATGCTAACCTTAGAAAAGTGAAGGGGGAGTCGTTTATATAGTCAAAGGGGACGAAGGGGTACATGGGCTTCGGCCCAAAACGCACACGCAGGTGGTGGTCCAGATGATCCGGGTGTCAGGGCTCCGGATGATCCGGGCGGCCGTCCGGATCGTCCGGATGTGTAGCAGCTGCCGAGGGGGGGTCCGGATGACCGGGAGATGGTCCGGACATCCGGGTGGTTCCGGATGATCCGGGCGCCGGTCCGGATAATCCGGCTTCGCGGGGAGGCTTGCTGGTCTCGGGTGCCACTTATCCGGATCATCCTGGCTCTGTCCGGATAGTCCGGGACCTCGTCCGGATCATCCGGCCAGCGTGGGATTTGGCTGATTTCTTCTCTGTCTTCACGCGTGTCTTCCTTCTTCGATCCTCCTTGCTCATTAGCTTCTCCATGGCTAACTCCTTGGTACCTGAGTATGCATAATGTCTCCGTTTGAGGTAGTAGCCATGTCTCATGTGCATCGAAGTGGAATTGTGGGATGAGAGATGTCACCTCGGTTTTGAGAGCTCTTGCACGTGCTCGTGTCATGGGTCCACTAGGCACTTGGTGAGACGATGATAGGTCCATGGGGATGACCTTGGGATGCTCCGCATCAAATCTTGTGACACAAGAGATGATATGATTATACCAATATGATATGGTATGTATGCAATGGAAGGGTGGATCACTAATGTGCACAAGTAACGTTGCCGGCAATACTCAAAGGCTTGTCTCGATAGGCAAGTGACGCAAAATGGGCTAGGGGTTAGCAATGCAATTGCAAGGGGAATATACAATGGTGTCGTCGAGGTTACCGTCCGTGGCGATGATGAGTGGCGGTGTTCTTGATGTCGAACCGTTCCTAGTTAGCCGTAACACCCTAGGAAACAGAAAAACCGTGAACTCAAAATCTCCAAAGGCAAATGTCAAAATATGATAGCGGGAATGCGGTGGTGATTGCGGAAGTATTGGTGGAAACCCGGTCAAAATGGGTTATGGTGGAAGGGTATGATGGGCTATTGATGAGGACATCAATACCATTGTTACACCCACAGCCCCTGTTGCTATAAATACTGGACCAATTACTAGAGCTCGCGCACGCCAATTAAATTATCAGGTACTTTCGTTTCTTGGTAATGATTCTAATGTTCATGAGAATATGATGTTGCCTAAATTGGATACATTTGTTTTGCTTACAAATGAAGGGCCTAGCTTGGACAAGAAAGAGGAACCTTGGAGCAAGTTCAAGCATGGAGATGATGGCATGCGCAAGGGGAACAAGAACGGAGTTACAAGTGATGATTTCAGGACTTTGAAGCCACCATAATGAGTGCAGGAAGCCTTGGACGAAATATACAAGATGCCACTTCATAAATTTCGTCCAGAGGCTATTATAGGTGCTGCGTCACCTTATTATTGGGCCAGGCCCATGTAAGTTCGAAATACTTGAGTATAGGCTGTTTTTAGAGTCCGTATGTGTGGGGAAACAAGAGATAGGGTTGGTTTCGGACCCCTCCTTCAAGGCCACGAAATTCCCCCCCTCTTCCTCCATATATACAGCCCTTAGGGCACCGTTTAGACTTTGGGTTTTGTTAGATTAAAAGATCTCCATAGCTGCAACTTCGCGTACTTCGTTTGTGTTCAACGACCAGACCAAGACGTCACAGAACCCCACCTTGATCAATAAAGCTTTCATCTTATATTCGCGATATCCAGATTGCAAATCTTAGTTTCTTGCTTGTTCTTCGTTTGCTTGCAGGAGATAGACCCTCGTGGTCAGGTTGATTGTGCTCCGGCGTGGTCAATAACCTCTCGGAGTTGGTTTAGCGATTGCTAAGGCGCGACGTCCTCGCACGTCCGTAGTCGGATCGTCAAAGTCTACTCCACCGAAAACGATAGCTATCATCTCATCGAAAGATCGGGACACCCTCGCCTCTATCAAGTGGTATCAGATTTTCAGGTTGCTCGGTGAGATTTTACAGTTTTGCGTAGTTTAGATCGAGTCTGTTCTTCATACCTACAGTCCACGAAAAAGCCAAAAAAAATTTAGGGGTAGTTCATCATATCCGAACCAATCTGAGCCTTTGCATAATCTTTTTAGGGTTTTTGCTTTGTTGAATTTGCGGTTGCATCGTCGTGTCTAGTTGCTAGTCTTAGCGTCTAGTCTTTTAGAGTTTTGAGTTCTGGTCATAAGTTGTCACGCCGCCGCCGGACCATCATCATCGCCCCTGCCATCTACCACCACCGTTTATCCGCCACCACTCTGAATCCATATACCATCACCGATCTGTATCCATATACCACCACCGATCCGTATCCATATACCACCACCGCTGCCATATATCCACCACCAATCCGAGTTCTTTTCATATTAGGTTTGTTTTCGAGATCTATCTAGTTTCCGATTCGTGTTTCCTTGCCTGAGTAGGAGTCGGAAAAAAAAAGTCTGGAGACCCCCGGGCAGTTTTTAGGCCAAAATTTTGGCAGTCAAAAATATTTTTTCCCTATCCTATTTTTAGGTCCCAGGGAGCGTTTTGAGACACTTGCCATCATAGTGATTTTTTGTCGCACTTTTTCGTCGTCGCTGCCCTGATTTCTGAAGAAAAAAAATTGTCAAAAAAAATTTCGTGCCAATCCTGTTAGTTTGACTTGGGAAGAGTTTTGAGACACTCGCCATTATAGTGATTTTTTGCAAAAAAAAAAAGAGGAGCGCAAAAAAAACAAAAACAATTTTTTTTAGAGTGTGCTCTTCCGTTGTTTACGTGCCGCGCCGTGATTTTGTTAGTGTTCTAGGCTCGCGTCTCTAGTACGGTCTAGCCTAGGACCAGCACAGTACCGTCGTTGAGCGTTTATTCAACTTTGCATCTCTGAATTAATTATTGCTAATCTTTAGACCATTTGTAGACTTTTTCGAAAAAAATTCTGGCTAGGCAGTTTTTAGACCATTTGTAGACTTTTTCGAAAAAAAATTGTTGCGGACCAAAAAAAAAAACAAGAGGAAAAAAGAGGAAAAAAAAGTGCAAAAAAAAAAATATTCAGAGTGTGCTCCTCCCTTGTTTACGTGCAGCGCCGTGATTTTTTTAGTGTTCTAGGCTCGCGTCTCTAGGCGGTCTACCTAGAACCAGCACAGTACCGTCGTTGAGAGTTTATTCAACATTGCATCTCTGAATTGTATTTGCTGACCCTTTTTGCTACCATATCATAAGCCTCCCAGCTCCACATACATCTACATCGTGCGTTTGACACCACCTGGCAATCGCTCTGTCCAAGCTCTGAGAGTTTTGACTACAAAGGTTGCCGATCACCACCTGCTGCTGGGTAAGAACTGGTAAGAATTTGAGATTTGCTTGACGGATTTGTGACACACACCACACCACCACCACTTTCTAGTAGTCTGTAGGATCATATTGTTGTGTGTTTCTATTGCTGCTAACCATGGCAGGATCACAAGCACACAAGATTGACTGGGAGAACATGACGAACAAGGAGTTGCACGATAATTTCAGCAAATGATGAGTGGCCAGGTGGGAGATGTGCTAAACAGATTTGAAGAGGCCATGGAGAAGATAGATGGCATGGAGAAGTCGTTCGAGACAAAGCTGGATAACAAGTTTAATGAATTGCTCACGTGTCTTCCCCACACCACCACCCCGGCTGCACCTGTCGCACCTCTGCAACGACAACAACAACGCCCCCTTCCAAATCAGTTCGGACAGCGAAGCGTCTTCCCTTGGATGGCCAAACTTCTGGTGCTGCTTGTAACAACTTTGATGCTTCTTTGGCTCCTGCTCCTGCTGCTGCTGGTGCCGAGGAGGAGGATGATTACGCGGGCGATTATGAGGATGAGGTTGATCAAAATCATAACTACGTGCAACCACCAGCACCAGGTCGTCCACATGCAAATAATCGCAATGGTAGGCCTGCACCACCACTTCAGGTACGAGATCATGACCATCTCCCTAAATTAAAATTGAATATTCCACCATTCGAGGGTAGATATGTTCCTGATATATATCTTACTTGGGAGTTAGAAACTGAACAACGTTTTACATGTTTACAATATCCCGAGGAACGACGTGTTGCTGCTGCTGTTTGTGCTTTCACTAGTTTTGCATGTGTATGGTGGTCTGAACATTGTAGATTATATCCTATTCCAGCTACGTGGGCTGCTTTGAAAACTGCTATGCGTACTCGTTGGGTTCCACCATATTATCAACGTGAGATACTTCAAAAATTGCAGCGCTTAAGACAAGGAAAAAATTCTGTAGAAGAATATTATCAGGAATTACAAACTGGCATGATTAGATGTGGTATTGTTGAGGAGAATGAAGCTATGCTTGCACGTTTCATGGGTGGATTAAATAGAGAGATTCAGACCATTCTAGAGTATAAGGAGTATAATAATATCACTCGTTTATTCCATCTTGCTTGTAAAGCTGAACGTGAAGTGCAGGATCGACAGGCATTGGCGCGAACTAATTTTTCTGCAGGTCGATCTTCATCATGGACACCGCGTGCCTCCTCTACTCCCACACGTCCTACTGCGGCACCACTGACTTCAGCCGCCAATTCCAACCGAGATACAAGAAAACAGGCACCACCACCACCATCTGCCAAGAGTACGCCTTCTGGGCCTGCCCAGAGCTCTTCTTCATCTATGGCATCAACAGGGCACACACATGATATTATTTGTCGTCGTTGGAAGGGAAGAGGTCATTATGCGAGAGAATGCCAATCTCCGCGTGTTATGATTGCTACTGAGGATGGTGGGTATGAGTCCGCTAGTGATTATGATGAGGAGACTTTGGCTCTTATTACAAGTGAAGAACACGGTGGAGATGATTCTGATCATGAGACGCAATACATGGCTCCTGAAGACACTGACAGGTATGAATGTTTAGTTGCTCAACGTGTTTTGAGTGTGCAGGTCACACAAGCTGAGCAAAATCAGAGGCATAATTTGTTCCATACAAAGGGAGTTGTGAAGGAACGTTCTGTTCGCGTCATCATAGATGGAGGGAGCTGCAACAACTTGGCTAGCATGGAGATCGTGGAGAAGCTATCTCTCACCACAAGACCACATCCACATCCTTACTATATCCAATGGTTCAACAACAGCGGCAAGGTTAAGGTAACATGTACTGTTCGTGTGCATTTTAGTATCTCTACATATGCTGATTATGTTGATTGTGATGTGGTACCCATGCAAGCATGTTCATTATTACTTGGTAGACCATGGTAATTTGATAAAAATTCTGTACACCATGGTAGAAACAATCAGTATACTCTTGTTCATAAGGATAAACATATTACTTTGCTTCCTATGACTCCTGATTCTATTTTGAAAGATGATATTAATAGAGCTAGTAAAGCAAAGCAGGAGAAAAATAAGAGTGAAAATCAGATTGTGGCAAAAGAATTTGAGCAACAAATGAAGCCTAATAATAAACCATCTAGTGTTGCTTCTGAAATTAAATTGAAAAGTGCATGCTTACTTGCCACCAAATCTGATATTGATGAGCTAGATTTCAGCAATTCTGTTTGCTATGCTTTTGTGTGCAAAGAGGCATTATTTTCATTCGAGGACGTGCCTTCCTCTTTGCCTCCTGTGGTCACTAACATTTTGCAGGAGTTCGCTGACGTCTTTCCACAAGACGTGCCACCGGGATTACCACCTATTCGCGGGATTGAGAATCAGATTGACTTAATTCCCGGTGCTTCGTTGCCAAACCGTGCGCCATACCGTACCAATCCAGAGGAGACGAAGGAGATTATGCGTCAAGTACAGGAGCTGCTCGACAAAGGTTATATACGCGAATCTCTTAGTCCTTGTGCTGTTCCTATTATACTAGTGCCAAAAAAGGATGGTACGTCGCGTATGTGTGTTGATTGTAGAGGCATTAATAATATTACTATTCGTTATCGTCATCCTATTCCTAGGCTAGATGATATGCTTGATGAATTGAGTGGCTCTACAATATTCTCCAAAGTTGATTTGCGTAGTGGATACCATCAAATTCGTATGAAATTGGGAGATGAATGGAAAACAGCATTTAAAACTAAGTTCGGTTTATGTGAGTGGTTAGTCATGCCTTTTGGGTTAACTAATGCACCTAGTACTTTCATGAGATTAATGAACGAAGTTTTACGTGCTTTCATTGGACGATTTGTGGTAGTTTACTTTGATGATATATTGATTTATAGCAGATCTTTGGAGGAACATTTGGAACATTTACGTGTTGTTTTTATTGCTCTACGTGATGCACGTTTGTTTGGTAACCTTGGGAAGTGCACCTTTTGCACCGACCGAGTATCTTTTCTTGGCTATGTTGTTACTCCACAGGGAATTGAAGTTGATAAAGCCAAGATTGAAGCTATTGAGAGTTGGCCGCAGCCCAAAACGGTCACACAAGTGAGGAGTTTCCTTGGCCTCGCTGGTTTCTATAGGCGTTTTGTGAGAGATTTCAGCACCATTGCCGCACCTCTCAATGAGCTTACAAAGAAGGATGTGCCTTTTGTTTGGGGTACCTCACAGGAAGAAGCCTTCACAGTATTGAAAGATAAGTTGACACATGCTCCTTTACTCCAACTTCCTGATTTTAATAAGACTTTTGAGCTTGAATGTGATGCTAAATTGGATTAGGAGGTGTTTTATTACAAGAGGGCAAACCTGTTGCATACTTTTCTGAAAAATTGAGTGGGCCTAGTCTGAACTATTCTACTTATGATAAAGAATTATATGCTCTTGTTCGGACCTTAGAAACATGGCAACATTATTTATGGCCCAAAGAATTTGTTATACATTCTGATCATGAATCTTTGAAACACATTAAAAGTCAAGCAAAACTGAACCGTAGACATGCTAAATGGGTTGAATTTATTGAGACTTTCCCTTATGTCATTAAACACAAGAAGGGTAAAGAAAATGTTATTGCTGATGCATTGTCTCGTCGTTATACTATGCTTTCACAACTTGACTTTAAAATATTTGGTTTGGAGACCATCAAAGATCAATATGTGCATGATGCTGAATTTAAAGATGTATTGTGATAGAGGCGGGGTGTCCCGATCTTTCGATGAGATGGTAACTATCGATTTGGTGGAGTCGACTTTGACGATCCGACTACAAACGTGCATGACGTTGCGCCTTAGCAATCGCTAAACCAATCTCCCGAGGTTACTGATGATGCTGGAAGCACGATCAACCTGACCACGAAGGTCTATTCCTGCACGCAATCGAAGAACAAGCAAGAATATGATAATGCAATCTGAATATTGCGAATATAGATGAAGTATTGATAAAGGTGGGGATCCAAAAGCGGTCTTGGTCTGGTCGTTGGACACAAACGAAGTACACGAAGTTGCAATGGCTAACTTTTAACTAAACAAATCCCAAGGAAAAAGCTACTAGATGGATCTACTTATATAGGAGTAAGGGGTGGCGGCCAAGGAGGTGGGAGGACGTCCCAAGGCAGCCTAAAACTAACCCTAGGTCGTACAAGGCTCATGGGCCCAAGTGGAGGTGATGCAACACCTTTGGACTTGTAGTTTGACTCGGATTCTGCTACAGCGTCAGATTGTTTCGTCGATAACTCATAGCTCCGGATGAATTTTAAGGTGAATCCAATTGGGTTGGAAAGAGCACGAAATCTACTTTCCAACAAAAAAAGAATCACCCAATTCGGAGTCCGTATGAAAAAGTTCTTGCCGTTTTGAGTCAGGTATGTCTGTGCAGTCCGAATCTGAATCCAGAACGTGAGAGACTTGGACTCTATCTTCTCTTGGCCCAAAAGTGACGTGAGAGGACTTTTTGAACAGCACCTAAACTTCTCGTTTTCCCTTATCTTCATATGTGAATTGTACAAATGTCCCATACACCTGCAATTAGACATGGCACAAAAGTTTGTGAAGTATTTTTGTCCTGGATGACACAAATAAATTATTGCATAGTTTGCATTAGAAATCACCTCACAAATATACATGTATGCAATATTTTTGGTCGTATCCAAGGTATTCATGTCCTCATCAGAAGGGGAGGGATAGCATATTTGTTGTCGTGGATAGGTTCTCGAAAATGGCACACTTTATACCATGTCATAAAAGCGATGATGCTGTTAATGTTGCTGATTTGTTCTTTCGTGAAATTATACGCTTGCATGGTGTGCCAAATACTATTGTTTTAGATCGTGATACTAAATTTCTTAGCCACTTTTGGAGATGTTTATGGGCTAAGTTGGGGACTAAACTGCTTTTTAGTACTACATGTCACCCCCAAACTGATGGACAAACTGAAGTAGTCAATAGAACATTGTCTACTATGCTTAGGGCTGTTTTGAAGAATAACAAGAAAATGTGGGAAGAATGCTTGCCTCATATTGAATTTGCTTATAATCGTTCATTGCATTCTACTACTAAGATGTGTCCTTTTGAAATTGTGTATGGTTTCCTTCCTCGTGCACCAATTGATTTGTTGCCTCTTCCATCTTCGGAGAAGGTTAATTTTGATGCTAAACAACGTGCTGAATTGATCTTAAAAATGCATGAGTTAACTAAGGAGAACATTGAGCGTATGAATGCTAAATATAAACTTGCTGGAGATAAGGGTAGAAAACATGTTGTGTTTGTACCTGGAGATCTTGTTTGGTTACATTTGCGTAAGGATAGATTTCCTGATTTCCTGTTGTGTTACCTATTGATTTGAGCACACCAACTATTTTAGAGAATTGTGTTAGTGTCATGAATGCGTCATGTGATCAAAGAGTTGAAGTATCAACAATTTTGAGTGCACCCATTGAATTAACTGTTGATGCAAAAGAAACAATGTTTAATCATTTTGATATGACCTCTAATCTTGGTGACGATTTTGTGTCAAATGACTTATTGCATGTTTGCTTATTTAAGCATGTTGTAGCATGTAAATTTGATGCAAGTAAGGTTTATTCACCAATGTTGGGATGGTTTAATGATGAACATTGTCAATCCTTTGATATGAATAAGAGCTTCACTTATATGTGCAAATTGAGTTACAATATTTTCATGTCTTCTAATACTTGTGATAATATTTTGGCTTTAGATTTTATGAACTATGAAGGTTACTCATGTATACATGTGTCATATATGCAAAAACTAAGGGAAGTAAAACTGGATGACATATACATATACAACATGTACACCTTGTGATAGAGGCGAGGGTGTCCCGATCTTTCGATGAGATGATAGCTATCGTTTTTGGTGGAGTAGACTTTGACGATCCGACTACGAACGTGCGAGGACGTCGCGCCTTAGCAATCGCTAAACCAACTCCGAGAGGTTATTGACCACGCCGGAGCACAATCAACCTGACCACGAGGGTCTATCTCCTGCAAGCAAACGAAGAACAAGCAAGAAACTAAGATTTGCAATCTGGATATTGCGAATATAAGATGAAAGCTTTATTGATCAAGGTGGGGTTCTGTGACGTCTTCGTCTGGTCGTTAAACACAAACGAAGTACGCGAAGTTGCAGCTATGGCGAACTTTTAATCTAATCAAAACCCAAAGTCTAAACGGTGCCCTAAGGGCTGTATATATGAAGGAAGAGGGGTGAATTTCGTGGCCCTTGAAGGAGGGGTCCGAAACCAACCCTATCTCTTGTTTCCCCACACATATGGACTCTAAAAATAGCCTATACTCAAGTATTTCGAAATTACATGGGCCTGGCCCAATAATAAGATGACGCAGCACCCATAATAGCCTCTGGACAAAATTTATGAAGTGGCATCTTGTATATTTCGTCCAAGGCTTCCTGCACTCATTATGGTGGCTTCAAAGTCCTGAAATCATCACTTGTAACTCCGTTCTTGTTCCCCTTGCGCATGCCATCATCTCCATGCTCGAACTTGCTCCAAGGTTCCTCTTTCTTGTCCAAGCTAGGCCCTTCATTTGTAAGCAAAACAAATGTATCCAATTTAGGCAGCATCATATTCTCATGAACATTAGAATCATTACCAAGAAACGAATGTACCTGATAATTTAATTGGCGTGCGCGAGCTCTAGTAATTGGTCCAGTATTTATAGCAACAGGGGCTGTGGGTGTAACAATGGTATTGATGTCCTCATCATACTTGTCACCCCCAAACTGATGGACAAACAAACGTGCATCACGTAGAGCAATAAAAACAGCACGTAAATGTTCCAAATGTTCCTCCAAAGATCTGCTATAAATCAATATATCATCAAAGTAAACTACCAAAAATCGTCCAATGAAAGCACGTAAAACTTCGTTCATTAATCTCATGAAAGTACTAGGTGCATTAGTTAACCCAAAAGGCATGACTAACCACTCATATAAACCGAACTTAGTTTTAAATGCTGTTTTCCATTCATCTCCCAATTTCATACGAATTTGATGGTATCCACTACGCAAATCAACTTTGGAGAATATTGTAGAGCCACTCAATTCATCAAGCATATCATCTAGCCTAGGAATAGGATGACGATAACGAATAGTAATATTATTAATGCCTCTACAATCAACACACATACGCGACGTACCATCCTTTTTTGGCACTAGTATAATAGGAACAGCGCAAGGACTAAGAGATTCGCGTATATAACCTTTGTTGTGCAGCTCCTGTACTTGACGCATAATCTCCTTCGTCTCCTCTGGATTGGAACGGTATGGCGCACGGTTTGGCAACGAAACACCAGGAATTAAGTCAATCTGATGCTCAATCCCGCGAATAGGTGGTAATCCCGGTGGCACGTCTTGTGGAAAGACGTCAGCGAACTCCTGCAAAATGTTAGTGACCGCAGGAGGCAAAGAGGAAGGCACGTCCTCGAATGAAAATAACGCCTCTTTGCACACAAAAGCATAGCAAACAGATTTGCTGAAATCTAGCTCATCAATATCAGATTTGGTGGCAAGTAAACATGCACTTTTCAATTTAATTTCAGAAGCAACACTAGATGGTTTATTATTAGGCTTCATTTGTTGCTCAAATTCTTTTGCCACAATCTGATTTTCACTCTTATTTTTCTCCTGTTTTGCTTAACTAGCTCTATTAATATCATCTTTCAAAATAGAATCAGGAGTCATAGGAAGCAAAGTAATATGTTTATCCTTATGAACAAGAGTATACTGATTGTTTCTACCATGGTGTACAGAATTTTTATCAAATTGCCATGGTCTACCAAGTAATAAAGAACATGCTTGCATGGGTACCACATCACAATCAACATAATCAGCATATGTAGAGATACTAAAATGCACACGAACAGTACGTGTTACCTTAACCTTGCCGCTGTTGTTGAACCATTGGATATAGTAAGGATGTGGATGTGGTCTTGTGGTGAGAGATAGCTTCTCCACCATCTCCATGCTAGCCAAGTTGTTGCAGCTCCCTCCATCTATGATGACGCGAACAGAACGTTCCTTCACAACTCCCTTTGTATGGAACAAATTATGCCTCTGATTTTGCTCAGCTTGTGTGACCTGCACACTCAAAACACGTTGAGCAACTAAACATTCATACGTGTCAGCGTCTTCAGGAGCCATGTATTGCGTCTCATGATCAGAATCATCTCCACCGTGTTCTTCACTTGTAATAAGAGCCAAAGTCTCCTCATCATAATCACTAGCGGACTCATACCCACCATCCTCAGTAGCAATCATAACACGCGGAGATTGGCATTCTCTCGAATAATGACCTCTTCCCTTACAACGACGACAAATAATATCATGTGTGTGCCCTGTTGATGCCATAGATGAAGAAGAGCTCTGGGCAGGCCCAGAAGGTGTACTCTTGGCAGATGGTGGTGGTGGTGCCTGTTTTCTTGTATCTCGGTTGGCATTGGCGGCTGAAGTCAGTGGTGCCGCAGTAGGACGTGTGGGAGTAGAGGAGGCACGTGGTGTCCATGATGAAGATCGACCTGCAGAAAAATTAGTTCGCGCCAATGCCTGTCGATCCTGCACTTCACGTTCAGCTTTACAAGCAAGATGGAATAAACGAGTGATATTATTATACTCTGATGAGGACATCAATACCATTGTTACACCCACAGCCCCTGCTTCTATACATACTGGACCAATTACTAGAGCTCGCGCACGTCAATTAAAATATCAGGTACTTTCGTTTCTTGGTAATGATTCTAAAGTTCATGAGAATATGATGCTGCCTAAATTGGATACATTTGTTTTGCTTACAAATGAAGGGCCTAGCTTGGACAAGAAAGAGGAACCTTGGAGCAAGTTCAAGCATGGAGATGATGGCATGCACAAGGGGAACAAGAACGGAGTTACAAGTGATGATTTCAGGACTTTGAAGCCACCATAATGAGTGCAGGAAGCCTTGGACGAAATATACAAGATGTCACTTCATAAATTTCGTCCAGAGGCTATTATAGGTGCTGCGTCACCTTATTATTGGGCCAGGCCCATGTAATTTCCAAATACTTGAGTATAGGCTGTTTTTAGAGTCCGTATGTGTGGGGAAACAAGAGATAGGGTTGGTTTCGGACCCCTCCTTCAAGGGCCACGAAATCCCCTCCTCTTCCTCCATATATACAGCCCTTAGGGCACCGTTTAGACTTTGGGTTTTGTTTAGATTAAAAGTTCGCCATAGCTGCAACTTCGCGTACTTCGTTTGTGTTCAACGACCAGACCAAGACGTCACAGAACCCCACCTCGATCAATAAAGCTTTCATCTTATATTCGCAATATCCAGATTGCAAATCTTAGTTTCTTGCTTGTTCTTCGTTTGCTTGCAGGAGATAGACCCTCGGGGTCAGGTTGATTGTGCTCCGGCGTGGTCAATAACCTCTCGGAGTTGGTTTAGCGATTGCTAAGGCGCGACGTCCTCGCACGTTCGTAGTCGGATCGTCAAAGTCTACTCCACCAAAAACGATAGATATCATCTCATCGAAAGATCGGGACACCCTCGCCTCTATCAAGTATACTCTTGTTCATAAGGATAAACATATTACTTTGCTTCCTATGACTCCTGATTCTATTTTGAAAGATGATATTAATAGAGCTAGTAAAGCAAAACAGGAGAAAAATAAGAGTGAAAATCAGATTGTGGCAAAAGAATTTGAGCAACAAATGAAGCCTAATAATAAACCATCTAGTGTTGCTTCTGAAATTAAATTGAAAAGTGCATGCTTACTTGCCACCAAATCTGATATTGATGATCTAGATTTCAGCAATTCTGTTTGCTATGCTTTTGTGTGCAAAGAGGCGTTATTTTCATTCGAGGACGTGCCTTCCTCTTTGCCTCCTGCGGTCACTAACATTTTGCAGGAGTTCGCTGACGTCTTTCCACAAGACGTGCCACCGGGATTACCACCTATTCGCGGGATTGAGCATCAGATTGACTTAATTCCCGGTGCTTCGTTGCCAAACCGTGCGCCATACCGTACCAATCCAGAGGAGACGAAGGAGATTATGCGTCAAGTACAGGAGCTGCTCGACAAAGGTTATATACGCGAATCTCTTAGTCCTTGTGCTGTTCTGATAGAGGCGGGGTGTCCCGATCTTTCGATGAGATGATAACTATCGATTTGGTGGAGACGACTTTGAAGATCCGACTACAAACGTGCATGACGTTGCGCCTTAGCAATCGCTAAACCAATCTCCCGAGGTTACTGACGATGCTGGAAGCACGATCAGCCTGACCACGAAGGTCTATTCCTGCACGCAATCGAAGAACAAACAAGAATATGATAATGCAATCTGAATATTGCGAATATAGATGAAGTATTGATAAAGGTGGGGATCCAAAAGCGGTCTTGGTCTGGTCGTTGGACACAAACAAAGTACACGAAGTTGCAATGGCTAACTTTTAACTAAACAAATCCCAAGGAAAAAGCTACTAGATGGATCTACTTATATAGGAGTAAGGGGTGGCGGCCAAGGAGGTGGGAGGACGTCCCAAGGCAGCCTAAAACTAACCCTAGGTCGTACAAGGCTCATGGGCCCAAGTGGAGGTGATGCAACACCTTTGGACTTGTAGTTTGACTCGGATTCTGCTTCAGCGTCAGATTGTTTTGACGACAACTCAACGCTCCGGATGAATTTGAAGGTGAAACCAATTGGGTTAGAAAGAGCACGAAATCTACTTTCCAACAAAAAAAGAATCACCCAATTCGGAGTCCGTATGAAATAGTTCTTGGCGTTTTGAGTCAGGTATATCTGTGCAGTCCGAATCTGAATCCAGAACGTGAGAGACTTGGACTCTATCTTCTCTTGGCCCAAAAGTGACGTGAGAGGACTTTTTGAACAGCACCTAAACTTCTTTTTTTCCCTTATCTTCATATGTGAATTGTACAAATGTCCCATACACCTCACAAATATACATGTATGCAATATTTTTGGTCATATCCAAGGTAGTCATGTCCTCATCATCCTCCCCTTCTTGAAAACAAAGCCGTCCTCGGCGTTGCTTAAGCTGAAATGTGGCTAACAAAAGAGACAAGGTGTACATGTTGTATATGTATATGTCATCCAGTTTTACTTCCCTTAGTTTTTGCATATATGACACATGTATACATGAGTAACCTTCATAGTTCATAAAATCTAAAGCCAAAATATTATCACAAGAAGTAGAAGGCATGAAAATATTGCAACTCAGTTTGCACATACAAGTGAAGCTCTTATTCATTTCAAAAGGTTGACAATGTTCATCATTAAACCATCCTAACATTGGTGAATAAACCTTAGTTGCATCAAATTTACATGCTACAACATGCTTAAATAAGCAAACATGCAATAAGTCATTGGTCACAGAATCATCACCAAGATTAGAGGTCATATTAAAATGATTAAACATTGGTTCTTTTGCATCAACAGTTAATTCAATGGGTGCACTCAAAATTGTTGGTATTTCAGTTGTTTGATCACATGACGCATTCATGACAGTAACACAATTCTCTAAAATAGGTGACGTGCCCAAATCAATAGGTAACTCAACACATGATGTATTCAAGTTAACTAGGCATGCATCATTCTCATGTGAAAGTGGAAAATATGTACCTTTGTCATTACCTCTTATGATCAACTCAGATGATGTAGGCACTCTCGGTGGTGATGTGTCACATGGTGGAGATGATGTAGTCATCGCAACAACGGATGTGGTTGTCATAGTACGCCTAGTAGTTGAAGAAACATCTGTATCAACACTTGGAATGTGCACCGTACGCTTGTTCTCCTTGTGGGCAACACGTCGTTTTATTTCCTGTTCAGCTTTGCAAGCAAGACAAAACAAATGGTCCATAGGATAACACTCTTCATGAATTAGTATCTCTTGAATATCACGGTTTAATCCTCCCCAAAATCTATCCATAAAATCTTCTTCACTCTCTTCTAAAAATGAGTGCAACAAGGTAGTTTGTAAATCATCATAGTATTTTGTTACCATGTCAGTGCCTTGTTTTAAATGTTGTAATTTTTTAATCATGCCACGAGTATAATAAACATCAACGAATCTATCTCTCATGACAAGTTTTAAATCATCCCAAGTAGTAGGTATAAGATCAGGGTTTAACCGACAATATTCACTCCACCAAACTAAAGCAAAGCTACTAAAAGTACTAACAGCAGCTTGAAATTTTCCACGCTCATCAAAATTATGGGAAGCAAATATAGCATTTATTTCATACTCCCATTCAATATATAAATCAGGCCTAAAACGACCAGTAAATGGTGGCATGGAAACATTAACCTGATTATGTGCATTCTGATGTAATTGCTCCTCTTGTGGCGGTTGTTGTATTTTCTTAGGTGATGGCAAATCTCCCACGATCGATGAAGCCCAAGAACTAACAACTCCGGAACCTGCCATGATTAGTAGAAACAAAACAAAATCGAGAATAATGTTCCTATGAACTACTAGGATGTGGTGGTAAAGCGCTCACAGTAAAGCAAATATCAATATCTTACAAGTTCTTACCATGCAGCAGGTGGTGACGGTCAACCAGCGGTGTCAAATAACTCCGAAGATTGAGTAAAGCGATTGCCAGGTGAACGTACGTATACACGGTGTAGAAATATGTGGAGCTGGGTTGGCTATATATGGTAGCAAAAGATTAGCAATAATCAATTCAGAGATGCAATGTTGAATAAACGCTAAACGACGGTACTGTGGTGGTCCTAGGCTAGACCAGACTAGAGACGTGAGCCTAGAACACTAATAAGGTCACGGCGTAGCACAACTAGCATCAATAAAGGATATGAAGTAGCTCTGGACAGCAAGATATAAGTGAAGATCACAATGGCAGTAAAGATAATGATGAGAAACAACTACCAAGTAGCATATACCAACAATTCTCTCTCCAACTTTACTCTATAAAAGTTTGTGCCAATTTTATGATAATTTTTCTCAAGAAAGGCACTGACTCAAGCTTTCAAATGCAAAAAGAATCACTCAATTCCGAGTTGATATGAGGAGTCAAAAAATTCTAAAACTGGCCTGAAAAACTGGAACAAGCTGTGTTCGCGAACTTCGGAGGGCAAAAAGACCTATTTAGAAGCCGATTTTGAGGTGTCAAATATTGAACAAGCTTCTGCAACTATTTAGATGCGGCTCGTCGCTAGCTTTAATTTGAGTACTCACGGAGCGAAAACAGACTTCGTATGAAAAAGATATGCCTGTTTTACTGAACACTGCGCAAAACAGATTCCAATCCGAATTCAGCTACGAGATTGAGTCTAAATAGATCCGAATTTTGTTTTTTTTTTCTTCTCTTTTTTTTCAGTCTTTTTTTTTTCCTCTCTCCCTCTTTTCAAAACAAACTAGATAAGATGCAGATTAGATCAAGCAAAGATGTGAACGACCTCAACTATGATTGTGACAATGAACGGTGGGTAGCACGTGGTGGAAATTGACGGATGGTGGATAGCGGAAGGAATAATGATGCAGCGGTGACGTGACTAATGTGAACAGAACTCGAAACTCTAAACGAACTAGACACTAAGACCAGCAACTCGACACGACGATGCAACCGATAATTCAACTATACAAGCACTGAAAAGAAAAATGCGAAGGCTCAGACTGGCTTGGATAAAGGATGAACAGATCTAACTTTTTTTTTGTGGCTTTTTCTTTGGACAATAGGTAAGAAAATAAATCTAATCTAGGGATAACTGGAAATTCTCACCGAGCAACCTGAAAACTGATACCACTTGATAGAGGCGAAGGTGTCCCGATCTTTCGATGAGATGATAACTATCGATTTGGTGGAGCCGACTTTGACGATCCGACTACAAACGTGCACGACGTTGCGCCTTAGCAATCGCTAAACCAATCTCCCGAGGTTACTGACGATGCTGAAAGCACGATCAGCCTGACCACGAAGGTCTATTCCTGCACGCAATCGAAGAACAAGCAAGAATATGATAATGCAATCTGAATATTGCGAATATAGATGAAGTATTGATAAAGGTGGGGATCCGAAAGCGGTCTTGGTCTGGTCGTTGGACACAAACGAAGTACACGAAGTTGCAATGGCTAACTTGTAACTAAACAAATCCCAAGCAAAAAGCTACTAGATGGATCTACTTATATAGGAGCAAGGGGTGGCGGCCAAGGAGGTGGGAGGATGTCCCAAGGCAGCCTAAAACTAACCCTAGGTCGTACAAGGCCAATGGGCCCAAGTGGAGGTGATGCAACACCTTTGGACTTGTAGTTTGACTCGGATTCTGCTACAGCGTTAGATTGTTTCGACGACAACTCAACGCTCCGGACGAATTTGAAGGTGAAACCAATTGGGTTAGAAAGAGCACGAAATCTACTTTCCAACAAAAAAAGAATCACCCAATTCGGAGTCCGTATGAAATAGTTCTTGGCGTTTTGAGTCAGGTATATCTGTGCAGTCTGAATCTGAATCCAGAACGTGAGAGACTTGGACTCTATCTTCTCTTGGCCCAAAAGTGACGTGAGAGGACTTTTTGAACAGCACCTAAACTTCTCTTTTTCCCTTATCTTCATATGTGAATTGTACAAATGTCCCATACACCTGCAATTAGACATGGCACAAAAGTTTGTGAAGTATTTTTGTCGTGGATGACACATATAAATTATTGCATAGTTTGCATTAGAAATCACCTCACAAATATACATGTATGCAATATCTTTGGTCATATCCAAGGTAGTCATGTCCTCATCATCCTGCCATGGTTAGCAGCAATAGAAACACACGAGAATATGCTCCTACAGACTACTAAGAAGTGGTGCTGGTGGTGTATCACAAAACCGTCAAGCGAATCTCAAATGCTTACCAGTTCTTACCCAGCAGCAGGTGGTGATCGGCAACCGTTGTAGTCAAAACTCTTAAAGATTGGATAGAGCGATTGCCAGGTGGTGTCAAACCCACGACGTAGATGTATGTGGTGCTGGGAAGGCTTATGATATGGTAGCAAAAATGTCAGCAATAATCAAATTCAGAGATGCAAAGTTGAATAAACGCTCAACGACGGTACTGTGCTGGTCCTAGGCTAGACCGTACTAGAGACGCGAGCCTAGAACACTAACAAAATCACGGCGCGGCACGTAAACAAGGGAAGAGCACACTCTAGAAAAAATTTCGTTTTTTTTTTCGCTGTTTTTTTTTTCGCTCCTCTTTTTTTTTTTTGCAACAAATCACTATAATGGCGAGTGTCTCAAAACTCTTCCCAAGTCAAACTAACAGGATTGGCACAAAAATTTTTTTGACAATTTTTTTTTTCCGGAAATCAGGGCAGCGACGACGAAAAAGTGCGACAAAAAATCACTATGATGGCAAGTGTCTCAAAACACTCCCGGGACCTAAAAATAGGATAGGGAAAAAATATTTTTGACTGCCAAAATTTTGGCCTAAAAACTGCCCGGGGCATCTTTTTTTTTCCGAAACCTACTCAGGCAAGGAAACACAAATCGGAAACTAGATGGATCTCGAAAATAAACCTAATATGAAAAGAACTCGGATTGGTGGTGGATATATGGCAGCGGTGGTGGTATATGGATACGGATCGGTGGTGGTATATGGATACAGATCGGTGATGGTATATGGATTCAGAGTGGTGGCGGATAAACGGTGGTGGTAGATGGCAGGGGCGATGATGACGGTGCGGCGGCGGCGTGACAACTTCTGACCAGAACTCGAAACTCTAAAGGACTAGACGCTAAGACCAGCAACTAGACACGACGATGCAACCGCAAATTGAACAAAGCAAAAACCCTAAAAAGATTTTGCAAAGGCTCAGATTGGTTCGGATATGATGAACTAACCCTATTTTTTTTTTGGCTTTTTCGTGGACTGTAGGTATGAAGAACAGACTCGATCTAAACTACGAAAAACTGTAAAATCTCACCGAGCAACCTGAAAATCTGATACCACTTGTTAGAGGCTAGGGTGTCCCGATCTTTCGATGAGATGATAGCTATCGTTTTTGGTGGAGTAGATTTTGACGATCCGACTACGAACGTGCGAGGACGTCGCGCCTTAGCAATCGCTAAACCAACTCCGAGAGGTTATTGACCACGCCGGAGCACAATCAACCTGACCACGAGGGTCTATCTCCTGCAAGCAAACGAAGAACAAGCAAGAAACTAAGATTTGCAATCTGGATATTGCGAATATAAGATGAAAGCTTTATCGATCAAGGTGGGGTTCTGTGACGTCTTGGTCTGGTCGTTGAACACAAACGAAGTACGCGAAGTTGCAGCTATGGCGAACTTTTAATCTAAACAAAACCCAAAGTCTAAACGGTGCCCTAAGGGCTGTATATATGGAGGAAGAGGGGGGAATTTCGTGGCCCTTGAAGGAGGGGTCCGAAACCAACCCTATCTCTTGTTTCCCCACACATACGGACTCTAAAAACAGCCTATACTCAAGTATTTCGAAATTACATGGGCCTGGCCCAATAATAAGATGACGCAGCACCTATAATAGCCTCTGGACGAAATTTATGAAGTGGCATCTTGTATATTTCGTCCAAGGCTTCCTGCACTCATTATGGTGGCTTCAAAGTCCTGAAATCATCACTTGTAACTCCGTTCTTGTTCCCCTTGCGCATGCCATCATCTCCATGCTTGAACTTGCTCCAAGGTTCCTCTTTCTTGTCCAAGCTAGGCCCTTCAATTTGCGGTTTCAATCGTCGTGTCCATTTGCTGGTCTTAGCGTCTAGTTCTTTAGAGTTTCGAGTTCTGTTCACAATTGTCACGACGGCACGCGCCGCGACCATCAATCTCGCCCTACTATACCAACCACCCACAACGCTTATACGTGCTATTCTTGTCCACATACCCGTCCGATCATACCACCACACCATCCATCCCATATACCACCACCAATCCAGTCCTCCACATGAGCCCCACATATCTACCGTCATATACCATCACCATTCCGATTTCCACCAGATCACCTCTGCCACCAGTCCTAGTCCGAGGCCAGATATTTACTTCCTTTATTTTAGAGAGTGCCAAGCACGCGATACTAACGAGTCTCGTGAACCAGTTCGGATTCTGTTTTTTCCCCCTCCCCCCCCCCAATTTTCGTGCTAACCAACGGCCCAGAAGAAAATAGTTCCAGTTCAAAAAAAAAAAAACACTAAGTCTGGAAAATTCTGGCTAGGCAGTATTTTAGACCATTTGTAGACTTTTTCGAAAAAACATTGTTGCGGAGCAAAAAAAAAAAGAGAAAAAAAAGAAAAAAATTCAGAGTGTGCTCCTTCCTCTTGTTACAATGCAGCGCCGTATGATTTTGTGTAGTGTTCTAGCTCGCGTCTCTAGCCACGGTCCCTGCTAGGACCAGCACAGTACCGTCGTGTAGTTATTCACCCATTGCAATCTCTGAATTATTATTGCTGACCCTTTTTGGCTAACCCCATATCAAGAGCCTCCCAGCTCCCACATACCTCTACAATCTCGTGCGTTTGTACACCACACTGGCAATCCGCTCTGTCCAAGCTCAGGGGCTGAAGTTTTATCTACAAAGGTTGCCGAGTCCCGACCTGCTTCTGGGTAAGACTGGTAAGAATTTTAAGATTTGTCTTGACGGATTTGGTGACACCACCCACACCACCAACACCATGAGGACTTTTCCTAGTAATTCTGTAGATCATATTCTGGTGTTTTCATTGCTGCTAACCATGCAGGATCACAAGCACCGACGAGATTGTACTGTGGAGAACATGAACGAACCAGGAGTTGCATGAACACTTTCAGCAAAATGATGAGTGGCCAGGTGTGGGAGAATTGCTAAACAGATTTGAAGAGCCATGGAGAGATAGATGCAATGGCGAAGTCTTCAGGATCAAAGCTGGATAACAGTTTAATGAATTGCGTCACGCGTCTTCCCAACCACACCCCGGCTGCACCTGTCGCACTCTGCAACGACAACAACAACGCCCCCTTCCAAATCAGTTCGGACAGCAACCGTGTTCCTCTTGAATGGAGCCAAACTTCTGGTGCTTGCTGTACCTACTTTGATGATTCGTTGCTCTGCCCCTCCTGCTGCTGCGGGTGCCGAGGAAGGATGATTACGCGGGCATATGAAGGATTGAGTTGATCAAAATCTAACAACGTGCAACCACCAGCACCAGGTCTCCCACATGCAAATAATCGCAATGGTAGGTCTGCACCACACTTCAGGTACAGATCATGACCATCTTTCCTAAATTAAAATGGAATTCCACCCTTCGAGGGTAGATATGTTCCTGATATATATCTTACTTGGGAGTTAGAACTGAACAACGTTTTACATGTTTACAATATCCCGAGGAACGACGTGTTGCTGCTGCTGTTTGTGCTTTCACTAGTTTTTGCATGTGTATGGTGGCTGAACATTGTAGATTATATCTATTCCAGCTCGTGGGCTGCTTTGAAAACTGCTATGCGTACTCGTTGGGTTCCACCATATTATCAACGTGAATTACTTCAAAAATTGCAGCGCTTAAGACAAGGAAAAAATTCTGTAAGAAATATTATCAGGAATTACAAACTGGCATTGATTAGATGTGGTATTGTTGAGGAGAATGAAGCTATGCTTGCAACGTTTCATGGGTGATTAATAGAGAGATTCAGACCATTCTAGAGTCTAAGGAGTAAATAATATCACTCGTTTATTCCATCTTGCTTGTAAAGCTGAACGTGAAGTGCAGGATCGACAGCATTGGCGCGAACTAATTTTTCTGCAGGTCGATCTTCATCATGGACAAACCGCGTGCCTCCTCTACTACTCCCACAGCACTCCTACTGCGCCCCACTGACTCTCGCGCCAATTACAACCGAGATACAAGAAACAAACCACCACCACCATCTGCCAAGAGTACAACCTTCTGAGCCTGCCCAAGCTCTTCTTCATCTATGGCATCAACAGGCACACACCACATATTATTTTCGTCGTTGTAAGGGAAGAGGTCATTATGCGAGAGAATGCCAATCTCCGCGTGTTATGATTGCTACTGAGGATGTGTGGGTATGAGTCCGCTAGTGTTATGATGGGAGACTTTGGCTCTTATTACAAGTGAAGAACACAGTTGAGATGATCTGATCATGAGACGCAATACAGGGCTCCTGGAGACGCTGACAGGTATGAATGTTTTAGTTGCTCAACGTTTTTGAGTGTGCAGGTCGCACAACTGAGCAAAATCAGAGGCATATTTGTTCCATACAAGGGAGTTGTGAAGGAACGTTCTGTCGCGTCATCATAGATGGGAGGGGCTGCAACAACTTGCTAGCATGAGATGGTGGAGAAGCTATCTCTCACCACAAGACCACATCCACATCCTTACTATATCCAATGGTTCACCAACAGCGGCAAGGTTAAGGTAAACGTGACTGTTCGTGTGCATTTTTAGTATCTCTACATATGCTGATTATGTTATGTTGATGTGGTGTACCGCACATGCAAGCATTTTCATTATTACTTGGTAGACCATGGCAATTTGTAAAAAATTCTGTACACACATGGTAGAAACAATCAGTATACTCTTGTTCATAAGGATAACATATTTTCTTTGCTTCCTATGACTCTGATTCTATTTTGAAAGATGATATTAATAGAGCTAGTAAAGCAAAACAGGAGAAAAATAAGAGTGAAAATCAGATTGTGGCAAAAGAATTTGAGCAACAAATGAAGCCTAATAATAAACCATCTAGTTGTTGTTTCTGAAATTAAATTGAAAAGTGCATGCTTACTTGCCACAAATCTGATATTGATGATCTAATTTCACAATCGTTTGCTATGCTTTTGTGTGCAAAGAGGCTTTATTTTCATTCGAGGACGTGCCTTCCTCTTTGCCCTCTGCGGTCACTAACATTTTGCAGGAGTTCGCTGACGCTTCTTCCACAAGACGTGCCCCAGGATTACCACCTATCGCGGGATTGAGCATCAGATTGACTAATTCCCGTGCTCTCGTTGCCAAACCGTGCGCCATACACCGTACCAATCCAAGGAGACGAAGGAGATTATGCGTCAAGTACAGGAGTTGCTCGACAAGGTTATATACGCGAAATCCCTTAGTCCTTGTGCTGTTCCTATTATCTAGTGCCGAAAAAGGATGGTACATCGCGTATGTGTGTTGATTGTAGAGGCATTAATATATTACTATTCGTTATCGTCATCCTATTCCTAGACTAGATGATATGCTTGATGAATTGAGTGGCTCTACATATTCTCCAAAGTTGATTTGCATAGTGGATACCATCAAATTCGTATGAATTGGGGGATGAATGGAAAACAGCATTTAAAACACAGTTTGGATTATATGAGTGGTAGTCTGCCTTTTGGGTAACTAATGCACCAGTTACTTCATGATTAATGAACGAAGTTTACGTGCTTTCATTGGACGATTTGTGGTAGTCTATTTTGATGAATACTGATTTATAGCAGATCTTTGGAGACATTTGGAACATTTACGTGCTGTTTTTTATTGCTTAACGGTGGTGCACGTTTGTTTGGTAACCTTGAAGTGGCACCTTTTGCACACCGACCGAGTATCTTTCTTGGCTATGTTGTTACTCTCCACAGGGATTGAAGTTGATAAAGCCAAGATTGAAGCTATTGAGAGTTGGCCACAGCCCAAAACGGTCACTCAAGTGAGGAGTTTTCTTGGACTCCGCTGGTTTCTATAGGCGTTTTGTGAGAGATTTCAGCACCATTGCTGCACCTCTCAATGAGCTTACAAGAGATGTGCCTTTTGTTTGGGGTACCTCACAGGAAGAAGCCTTCACTATTAGAAAGATAGTTGACACATGCTCCTTTACTCCAACTCCCTGATTTTAATAAGACTTTTGAGCTTGAATGTGATGCTAGTGGAATTGGATTAGGAGGTTTTTATTACAAGATGGCAAACCTGTTGCATACTTTTCTGAAAAATTGAGTGGGCCTAGTCTGAACTATTCTACTTATGATAAAGAATTATATGCTCTTGTTCGGACCTTAAACATGGCAACATTATTTATGCCCAAGAATTTGTTATCATTCTTAATCATGAATCTTTGAAACACATTAAAAGTCAAGCAAAACTGAACGTGAGACATGCTAAATGGTTGAATTATTGAGAGACTTTCCCTTATGTCATTTAAACACAAGAAGGGTAAAGAAAATGTTATTGCTGATGCATTGTCTCGGTCGTTATACATGCTTTCACAACTGTGACTTTAAAATATTGGTTTGGAGACCATCAAAGATCATATGTTGCATGATGCTGAATTTAAAGATGTATTGCAAGATTTGTAAGGAAGGGAGAACATGGAACAAGTTCGTCGTTACCGATGGATTTGTGTTTCGTGGCTAACAAGCTATGCATTCCAGCTACTCCGTTCGTCTTTTGTTGTCAGAGGCGCATGGAGGAGGATTAATGGGACACTTTGGCGTGAAGAAGACGGAGGATTACTTGCTACACATTTCTTTTGGCCAAAGATAGACGGGATGTTGAGCGTTTTGTTGCTCGCTGCACTACAATGTCAAAAAGCTAGTCACGACTCAATCCTCATGGTTTATTATGCCTTTGCCTGTACCTAGTGTTCCTTGGGAGGATATATCTATGGACTTTGTTTTAGGTTTACCTCGAACAAAGAAGGAGGGATAGCATATTTGTTGTCGTGGATAGGTTCTCGAAAATAGCACACTTTACCATGTCATAAAAGCGATATGCTGTTAATGTTGCTGATTTGTTCTTTCGTGAAATTACGCTTGCATGTGTGCCAAATACTATTGTTCAGATCGTGATACTAATTTTCTTAGCCACTTTTGGAGATGTTTATGGGCTAAGTTGGGGACTAACTGCTTTTAGTACTACATGTCACCCCCAACTGATGGACAAACTGAAGTAGTCAATAGAACATTGTCAACTATGCTTAGGGCTGTTTTAAGAATAACAAGAAAATTGGGAAGAATGCTTGCCTCATATTGAATTTGCTTATAATCGTTCATTGCATTCTACTACTAAGATGTGGCCTTTTGAAATTGTGTATGGTTTCCTTCATCGTGCACCAATTGATTTGCCCGCCTCTTCCATCTTCGAGAAGGTTAATTTTGATGCTAAACACCGTGCTGATTGATCTTAAAAATGCATGAGTTAACTAAGGAGAACATTGAGCGTATGATGCTAAATATAAACTTGCTGGAGATAAGGGTGAAACATTTTGTGTTGCACCTGGGATCTTGTTTGGTTACATTTGCGTAAGGATAGATTTCCTGATTTGCGCAAATCAAAGCTAATGCCACGTGCTGATGGTCCTTTTAAGGTGTTAGAGAAATAAATGATAATGCATATAAACTTGAGCTGCCTGCAGATTTTGGGGTTAGTCCCCCACTTTTAACATTGCAGATCTGAAGCCTTATTTGGGTGAGGAAGATGAGCTTCCGTCGAGGACGACTTCATTTCAAGAAGGGGAGGATGATGAGGACATAATACCATTGTTACACCCACAGCCCCTGCTTCTATACATACTGGACCAATTACTAGAGCTCGCGCACGCCAATTAAAATATCAGGTACTTTCTGTTCTTGGTAATGATTCTAAAGTTCATGAGAATATGATCTGCCTAAATTGGATACATTTGTTGCTTACAATG